>CAKNXH010062243.1:0-16806 GCA_932178445.1 Andricus quercusramuli
TCAAGGAATTCCAAAATATTCTGAATGATTTTGAATATCTTAGGGTAGTTTGAAAGACCCTAGGAATTTTTTTATTGATTTCAGTAATTTAATGTTGCTCATAGGATTGGAATTATTTTATGGTATTTTAAAAGGTCTGAAGCATTTTCAAGAGCTTTAAAATGTTTCAATTGATTTCCAAAGATTTTAAAGGATTTGAAAACTTTAAGAAAATTTCAAAAGATTCTAAGGAATATTCAATTGGTTTCAGAAGATTTGGAATATTTTAGAGTGTTTAAAAAGATTCTAAAGCTTTCTCGAGAGATTTGAAAAAATGTGCATGGGGTGTTGTATCAAAGAGTTTCCTAAAATTTCGAAAATATAGATCGATTTAATAGGACCTATGTCAAGTTTTAGGGTATATCAAAAGATTCCAAGGAATTTTCCATTTATTTCGGTAACCTGATAGGATTTGAAATATTATAAAGTATTTTTAAAGACTTTAATGCACTTTCAGGATATTATTGATTTTTCAAGGAATTTTAAAGGATTTCAATGTCTTTAGGAGAAATAAACAAATTTTTCTGCGCGTTTAGAGATTTTCTTTAAAACTTCGGAATATATGAAACTATTCCATAGGACTTGCAAGGTTTCAATCGTTTTAGAATATTTAAATGAATTTCAAGACTTTCCGAAGATTTCAATAATTTTATGGGATTTTAAAAGCTCTCAAGGTATTTCCATAATCCAGGATGCAAGAAAATATTATAAAGTTTCATACAATTTCACGGGATTTTATAATATTTCAATGTACTTCAAGGAATTCATCTACAAGAAGTGAGGCATTTTGTAGGTTTTCATAGATTTGTAGAGATTTTCAAATATGTTTTGCAATTAATTTGAATTCATCCTGAATAAGAAACTTAAAATAAACTTAAAATAAAAACTAATTCATTCAGAATTATTTTATCATCTCTTTCGAATTTTGTTAATTGACCTGAACTCTTTTAAATTAGGTCAATAATTCTATTCAGTTTGATGGATATTTTATTATATTTTTGTCGTTATTATTAGATAGATATTTATATTTTATTTATTTATTTTTCATTCATTTATTCATTATTAGATAGATATTTTTTAAGTTTTCAGTTTGTGTTTAACTCGTCTTGAAATGTTTTGAACTCATTTTTAAGTTTTCAACATTTATTCAAATTCTTTTGAATTCCTTTGTATTTTTCCAAAATCATTTTGAAGTTACTCAAATAAATTACATTTTTTGGAGTTTAATATTATTTTTCCAATTTATTTCCATTTTTTAATTCCCAAATTCAATTGTTTGAAGTTTTATGAATTGAAATTTTCAATTCTTTCAATTCTCTGTTTTTAATTTTTCTAAGCGATGACGCTGTTTTGCTACTGTTTTGAAAAAAATATACTAAAGACACTATTTTCAAATCAAAAACACGAATTCATCAACCAAGATGAATTTTCTAACAATAACAAAAATGTCATGAAAAATGTTTAATTCCAAGCCAAAAAAAAAACTTTCAACAAAACTGTTGAAGGTTCGACAAAATATTTAAATTTTTACTCAAAAAGATGAATTTTTAATCAAGAAGATTCATTATCTATATCAGAGAGGAAGAATTTTGCGTAAAATATGTACATAAATTTTAAACCAAATATTTGAATTTTCAACTAGAAAAATTAATTTTCTATCAAAAAATAAGAATCTTTGACAAATAACATGTATGTATGTATGTATATTTGAACTCTCCCTTTTACGGGTTCGAGGGCCTCCGCTCCCTGTACATATATTTACATTTCATCCTTAGTCTACCTTAACCGCTACTTATTTTCTAATCCAACGCCTTACATAATGACAATCATATTATTACTACTCTTAGACTACAGACAATGAGCGATCTTCCCGGGCTTCCGTTTTCTCTTACCATCAAATTCATTTAGACCGATTTGAACATTAAAAATTTTTACTCTTTATTTTCCTTTACACAGGATTACCCGTTTGGCTCTACCCTGATCTCTTGCTTTCTCTTATTTCTTCCAGTTTTTTCATCCACATCACTCCCTGTCCATTACCATCCAAAATCCATCTGACACATTCATCCACACTCAACTGTCCATCTTCCTCTCCTGTACACCTCTCTAACACATGTGCCCATGACTCCACTTCGTGCCCACATACTCTGCACAGATTTTCCTCTTCATCCAACCAATATCTACAAGCTCTCACTCCTTCTCCCATTCTAAACCGTATCACCCTATTCCATTTGTCTTCCTTTTTCATCTTTTGCAAATATTCTGGTTCCGTCACCCCTTTGACCATCATATACCATCTATTGTACTTCGAATCCATAATCTTTCTCCATCTCTCTTCTCCTTGTCTTACTAATAGCTCTAATTCAATCTTCTGCCAATCCAGAACCCCTTCCTGTATATCACAAACACTCCTCATTTTTTTCCTTTCTTCCTCCCATTTTGAATTTCCCCAATTGCCTCTCGTCTCCTTGTTCCGAACTTCGTCCAAGCATACTTGTGCTATTCTACTCCCCTCTCCCCTTTTCAGCTTCTCTTCAAACCTCCAGGCTCTCTTAATTTGTCTAGTTACCATTTTTTCCCTTCCTAGTTCTTCCCTTATCATGTATCCTGGACAACTCCAACTAACCCCCATTACCCATCTCAGAAATCTCTCATGTATGCTTTCCACTTTCCTATGTTCCTTCCATCCCCAAACCTCCACTCCATAACACAACACCGCCCAAACCAACGCATCAAACAACCAAACCCTCATTCTCCAATCGTCCTTGAACCTTCTCTTTCCTATACCCCATACTTGGCCCATTACTTTGCTCGCACTTTCGATTCTTTTCCTCACCTGCAACTCGTTTCCCCCTCCTGACTCGAACCAAAAACCTAGGTAACAGAACTCCTCCACAATTTCCACTGTTTGTCCGTTCATCTTCCAAACGTAACCTATTTTGGTCTTTTTATTTCTGAAGCACATCACCTTGGTCTTCCCTACGTTCACCGTCAGTTCTTTTCTTCCCACGTACTCTTCGAAAATTCTTATTATTAGGTTCATCCCCTTCTCATCGTCTGCTATTAGAACTACGTCGTCCGCGTATGCTAGGGAGTATAGTTTGCTATTACCCAGGATCGTCCCCCCTTTCCCTTTCTCCTTTAGCTTCTCCTCTAGGTCTGCCAGCAGCAAATTAAAAAGTAGTGGACTCAACGGGCACCCTTGCCTTAGACCTCTTCCTGTCCAGAAAACCTCCCCTTTTTCCCCGCGTACCTTCACCCTAATCTTGGTTTCAGTAAAAATTTCCTTTATCCTCTCCACCAGCGGAGAGCAGGGTAAAGGAAGAAGGGTGAGTGAAGGCAAGTGTGTAAAGTGTGGAAATAGGGTGTGAGAAAGGAAAGTTGAAACGTGCAAATTTTGTTTTGAGGTTAGGTGTAGAAAACAGTTGTCGTGAAGGGGGGCAAGAGGTAGGCAGGTGAAGAGAGGGTAGCGTCGTGGAACAGTGGGTAAGGTTGGATACTGGGATGCCAACGGTAAGAAGCCCGCAAACGGGCGCCAGAGGGCAGGGAGAGAAAGAAGCAAGAGCGGACGAGGTTTTGAGCGCGGTTAGTGGGGAGAAGGGAGAATATGACAGTAGCGATGACGAGACGTTCGAGACACCGACCAGGGTCGGATCAGCTGAGAGAAGGGGTTCAGGCACGAGCCAGAAACGCGGGAGACCATCAAACCTACAGCGCCTCAACAGGCTAGGTAGCGCGGGCTCGAATAGGAGTCTGGATGAATGGCACAAAAAGGGGAACGTAACTAGCAGTGAAGGGGAAGATAAAAGGAAGAGAGAGGAAGGGGAAGATGATCCGGAAAGGGACAAGGATAACAAGAAAGTGAAGATGAAACGAAAAACTCCAGACAGAGATAGGCGGGATGGGGGGATGTTTGAGAAGCTGGAAGCCCTCATAAAAGGGTTTAGAGAGGAAACAAGGAAGAGTCTGGAAGATATGAATAGGCAGGGGAAAGAAGTTAGGGGGGAAGTGAGAAAAGTAAGAGAAAAGTGGGAAGAGTGGGATAAACTCTGGAAAGAGGAGAAAGACAAGGTATGGGGTAAACTAGAGGCCATAGAGAATAGACAGAGAGAGATTGACGAACAGACAAATAGGGAGATAAAACAACTGGAAGAACGGGTAAGCAAATTAGAAGTTAGGAATGAGCATATGGGGAAGGGAACAGAAAGTGCTGAAAAAGTAGAAGGGAGTGATAACGTGCAAAATGACAATGAAAGAATGAAGAAGAGACTGAGTGAGATCGAAAGAAGATTGGAAGGGGAAGAAAGGGCGAAGAGAAAAAATAACATAGTAGTCAAGGGATTGAAAATAGAGAGTGAAACAGGGGAAATTGAAATCAAAAATCTGCTGAGAGATATTGGAATTCGGGTAAGGGTAGAAGGAGTTAAGAGATTAGGAATGACGAAGGAAGGAAAAGAAGGAATGTTTGTAGTAAAAGTAGGGAGTGAGGAGGAGAAAAAGAAAATTATGGAGAACAAAAAATTATTGAAAGGAAGAAGGGAGAGAATTGAAGAGGATTTGACTTGGAGGGAGAGGAAAAGGAGATGGCAAATAGAACAGAGAGCATGGATAGAGAGGAAAAAGGGATGCATGGTATGGATAGGGCGAGACAGACTATGGATAAATGGGGAGGAGTGGGTCTGGGACGAGGAAGTAGAAGAAATAAGGAAAAAGGGAAAAAGAATTGAGAAAGATAGAAGAAAGGAAGATTCAAAAGAGGCTAGAGAGCAAACAGGGGGGTTTCCAAAAAGCAAGGCGGAAGAAAAGTAAGGAGGATAGAGGAGGGAAGGGAGGAGAAAAAAGTGAAAATAGCTTTCTGGAATGTGTCAGGCTTGAAGAACAAGAATGAAGGTTTCTGGCGGGAGTTAGAAAAGTGGGACGTGATTATGATGAGTGAAACCTGGGCGGATGAGAAGGATTGGAAGGGGATGAAAAGGTTGTTACCTAAAGGGTATGTGTGGACAATGCAAGAGGCAAGGAAGGAACACGTTAAAGGTAGAGGAATGGGCGGCATGGTATCAGTGGTGAGAAAAGAATGGGCAGTAAAAGGTAAAACAGAGCAGGACAGAGAAGAAAAGGAGGGAACAATGGTAAGAAGGATTATAATAGGGAAAGTCAAAATAGCGGTGGTTTGTGTATATAGAAGAAGAGGGGAAGAGGAAGGTTGGAGAGTAATAACGAGGTGGATGGAGGAAAAGAAGGAAGAATTGGTTTTGATAGGAGGTGACTTAAATGCCTGGACTGGCGAGCAAGGGGGAGGGATTTGGGATGAAGAAAAGGAGGCATATATGAGGAGCTCCAAACATAGGGAGATAGACCGGGAGGGGAGGAAGTTACTAGACATAATAGGAGAACCCGAATGGTTTATATGTAATGGCAACATGAAAGGAGATGAGAAAGGAGAGATTACATTTATAGGTAAGGGAGAAACAATAATAGACTACATCTTGGCAGAAGAAAGAATGAGTAATATGATATGCAGTATGAATGTAGGGAATGAGATAGGGTCAGAACACTTCCCAGTAATAGCTACACTGAAAGGTGGCGTCCATAAGCGTGGAAGAGGGAGAAAGGAAAGAGGGGGGGAAAGGGACACGAAAATGGGAGTCTGGGGGGTAGATAAATTAAAAGTGTTTGAACAGAAGATGGAAAAGGAGAATGTTAGATATGAAAAGGAGGAGGGGGTAGACTCGTTAATTAAAAGGTTGAAAGGGTCGATTGAGAAGGTGAAGAATAAGGTAGGTACAAAAGAAGGAAGAGAAGAGGGAAAGAGAGGATGGTGGGACGAGGAATGCAGGGAGAGTAAGGAGGGAATGAAAGAGTCTGTAAGAAAATGGAGGAAAGGAGAAATAGAGAAGGCGGAGTACAACAGGAGAAAAAGAGAACATGAGAAGATGCTGGAAGGGAAAAAGCAAAGGGGAAAGGAGAAATACAAGGAAGAAGTAGAAAAAGCAATCAAAGAAGGTAGGGTCTGGGATGTGATAAACAGGGAAAGAGGAGGAAGGAAGGGCGTGAATGAAGAAATAGAAATGGATGAATGGACGGATTATTTTAAGGGTCTGTTAGGGGGAGAACAAAATAGGATCAAAGGGGAAAACAGAAAGACAGTCCAGGGAGAAACGGAGGAAGCGAACGAAATAACAAGAGAAGAAGTAAATGAGGCGATAGATAGACAGAAAAGAAACAAGGCCACAGGAGAGGATGGTATGGAGAACGAAGCGATAAAGTATGCAGGAGAAGGGATTAGGGAAGTGATGTGGAGGATATGCAACAAGGTCTGGAAAGGAGAAGGGTGGCCGGAGGAGTGGATGACAGGGCTGGTAGTGCCGCTTGTTAAGAAAGGGCAGGGTAAGAAGGTAGAAGAGTACAGAGGGATCACTCTCATGCAAGGGGGCTATAAAATATACACAGAAATTCTAAGAAAAAGGTTAGAGAATCAGATAGAAGAGAAGCAAAGTATCCCACACAACCAGACGGGATTTAGAAAAGGGATGGGGACAATAGACAACATTTACGTACTCAACTACTTGGTTAACAGAAACTTTGACAAATAACATAAATGTCCATTTGAGTACTTTGAACAGTAGATGTGATGTTAGTTCAAATTTGATTTGATTAATTTTTGGTTTATATTTTTTTTGCTTCGAATTTTTTTGCATAAATATTTGAATTTAGAACCAGAAAGATCAATTTTTAACCACGCACAAATGGAGCAGTTAAATTTTACACATTAATATTTTTACACATGGAAGATATTATCTATATTTTAGAACGAGAATTAAACTATGATAACGAGGAAGAATTTTATAAGAAATTAAACTGTGAGATGAAAACAATGCTTACTAAAAATAGATATAAAAACCTAAGTCCGGCGACGTAAACCAAATGCTTTGAGCAACGTTTCTGTATTATTACTTATCTAACATATGCGGATTTAAAAAATAAAATTTATACTTTATACTTTAAATCATTTTATGAGAAATATTTTACATACATTTTTTTTATAGAAAGAATCCGTGTAAAATTATAAAGGTTCTACAAGTACAGTCGCAGAATATATCAAGGAGAAATATTTTTTTAAAGTAAATTATGCGAAACGTTACAAAAAATTATTCTAAAAAAAATTGAAAACAGATTTTCGCAAAAGGAAACAAAATATATATTTTTGAATAGCTTTTGTTTAATTTAGCTTTTAATAAGAAAAATACTGTAACTTTTATAAAGGCCTGGAAAGTTCTTTCGACAGGATAATTTTCTTCTTATAATAGAAGAATTTTATCATTTTTACGTGTACAACAGTTACGATAGAAATGTTTATGTATAAAAAAGTTATACTAAAATACATTTTAATTTTTCGTAATAACGTGCATCATTTACAATAAAAATTAGAAAATTAATTTTTCATAGAAAAAGTTCACTACATCTCTCAATGCATAACAAAATATTAGTGGTGAATGAATTACTATAGAGTATGAAAGCAATAATTGCCGAGCAAATAGACAACTTAAAAATTTGTTATTATATTCCTTAAAAACTAAAAGATTGGTAGTTACTGCCATTATTCTATGTATCATTTATTTTTTTAAACTTTGTAAAACTTATATAATCATGAACATTAATATTATTCGTAGTATTTATCAATTTGAAATTTATATGCTCAGGTACATGTTATAACGAATTATTCACAATTTATTTTAGAAATAACAATTCTTTTAATTTATAAAATAAAAAATGTATTACGGCGGTATAATTTACAAATAAGTTAAGTGTTAGACAAATTTAAGAGCCAATTATAATAAATTGAATTATAATTATATTCACAATTCTTTCAAGATGATAACGATGGCAGAATTTACTAAAAAATAAATGATGAGAAACCTGTTACTCCTTTAGCTTTAACAAAGAACAACAATGAAAAGGAGCTCCTTATTGGAGGCTACGTACATCATCCTGTAGTGAGTTTCGTGCCTTCTAATCATTATTTTGTACAAATATTTTTCAACATTAATCAAATATGAATAGTATAGAAAAAATAAGTATTTGGTTTATTCTTTCTCATAAAAAATTAGTAGGCGCGCGCCCTGGCGCGCGCAAGACTACTAGTAAACACTTAAATCAATGCTATATCTTCTGGATACTTTTAGTAGCACTACAAAATGTATGGCAGCTTGAATCAGAACTCAGCGACCCCGAAACCCCTTTATTGCATATGCAACTCTATGATTCATTTTTTGTCAGGTACGTGAAGGTATCCTGAAATGATACTTCGCTATATATATTGTTTATACGATTTTTAGAAATAAATGTTTAAACAAATTAATGAACATAAGCCATTTTTGTGACTCGCAGTGATTAGTTGTTTGAAATTCACAGTTTTTATATAGAATATGAGAGAAATGTATGCCTAATTATGCCATACCACGCTGAAAAAACCAGTTCTCGTTAGATCACTGAAGTTAAGCAGCCTTGGGCGCGGTTAGTACTTGGATGGGTGACCGTTTGGAAATACCATACTGCATGCTGTTGGCTCGTCGTGGGTGTGGTGAGCCCACACTTGTAGTTATTTACTACAAGAAACTATCCACCTAGAAACACTACCCGAATCGGGTAGTGTCACGCCTACCCCGAAAGGGAAAACGCTTAATGGCATACATTCATACATCTGCTGCTTGGCAGCATTATTTAAACAATTTTTATAAATAAAGACACAGTTTTCGTATGTTACAATAAAAAGGCTTCCTTTTCTTGCAGAATCGACCAAAAATCATTTTTCAAAAGTAATTTCTTCCAAATTAATAACAACTGGTATTTATTTAAACAATATTTATAAACAAATTCGCGTTTCGAACATTATTCCACAAAGAGGGCCAATTATTCTTCGAAACCCACTAAAAAAGTATTGTTAGTGACTCCTAGCTGTAATTTCGTTCGCATTGATGAAAACATATTAATTTTCAAGTCATTTTTATAAATAAATGCACATTTTGAGCATTTTTCTAAGAATAGGCTCTTATTTCTTTACGGCATCAACTAAAAATGTATTTCTAACGACTCTTCGCTATGATACTTTGCCACCGGATAAGAAAACTTATTTATTTAAACAATTTTTATAAACAAATGTACATTCTGGTCACTTTTGTGTGAATAGCCTTATTGTTTTCGTGGAGTAAGCAAGAAATGCCTTTACCAATGACTCCTTGTAGCCTTGTTTGTCCAATTAACAAGAAATATTTATTATTTAAACCATATTCATGTAGAAATTCACAGTTTGACCATTTTTCCATGAAAAGAATTAATTTTCTTTGCGGAATCAATGTTACATTTTCTTGATCAGGAAAAAGTGTCAATTGTCTAAACAATATTCATAAACAAATTCACAGTTTTATAATTTTCCAATGATACATTTTTTTGCGGAGTTGTTTTCAAGATACGATTCCCAGTAATAAATGGTCAAACTGTGAATTTGTTTATCAATATTGTTTTATTAATTAACACTTTTTTCTAATTAAGAAAATGTGACAAGAAGTGTTGTTGATTCCGCAAAGAAAATTAATGTTTTTAATGAAGAAATGGTCAAACCGTGCATTTCTACATTAATAATGCTAATAATGTTAATGTTAATGTTAATGAATAACAAACAGTTTTTGTTAAGTGGAAAAACGAGGCAACAAGGAGTCATTGGTAAGGCATTTGTAGCTTACTCCACGAAAAAAAATAAGGCCATTCCCGCAAAAGTTATCAAAATGTACATTTGCTTATGAAAATTGTTTAAATAATTAACTTTTCTTATCCGTTGGCAAAGTATCATAGCAAAAAGTCGTTGGAAATACATTTTTAGTTGATTGCGTAAAGAGAATGGAGTCTATTTTAGGAAAAATGGTCAAAATGTGCATTTATTTATAAAAATTGTTTTAGAAATTAATATTTTGCTATGAATTTGAACAAAATCAGATCTAGGAGTCACTAACGATACATTTACGATGGGTCACGAAAAAAATTGGCCCGATCTGTGGAATAATGTCTAAAATGCGAATTTTTTTATAAATATTGTTTAAATAATTACCAATTGTTATTAATTTGAAGAAAATGAAGGCAAGATTCATTGGAAAGACATTTTTGGTCGATTCTGCAAAAAATGAAGCCTATTCATTGTGACATACAAAAACTGTGTCTTTGTTTATAAAAACAGTTTAAATAATGCTGCCAAGCAGCAAAAGTTTTTAATTATTATAATTAGGCATACATTTCTCTCATATTCTACGTATATAAAAACTGTGAATTTCAAACAACTAATCATTGCGAATCACAAAAAATGCCCCCCAGCTCTGACGAATTGAAGCAAAGTGACATTGACCGCTGGGCTTTAGTCATTGTCGACAATAACCGATCAATGTTGGAAATTTGCTAACTTTAGTTTCTGGGATAGAAATTGACTAGTCAATGTCGACATTGACTAGGAATTGTCGACAATGACTGATTTCCGACATTGACTGTGGCATATATATGTACATATACATATATATTAAGTTAAGTATATATTAAGCTTAAGCTTGTCTTGGCCAAATGGCTTTGTTACGTTTTCCGAATCAAATTTTCGCGCCGGAGTGAATGAAAAGATTAGTTAAATAGTGCCTCCTGAAAATTGATAAAAAATGATTAGGTGGCGTCAGAGCTGAAGCCTGAAGACCCAGTAAAAAAACTAATTCCGGAGGATTGCTGTGAATTAAGATGTTCAAATTTTCCCGAATTCTGCTTTCTGATTCGTTGAAACGAATTGGGCCAGAGCGAATTGAATGCATGTCAATTCGCCTTGATTTGTGGTCGAGGTCATTTCGAAAAGAAATAATAAAAATTGCATTCCTTGAGACTCGAACCAGCGACCTCAAGTTTATAAAGTCCAGAGGGTGACCACTGAGCTACGGGACTCATTGATATTTACTTAAAACGGATCCTTTGTGCCCAACGCGTTGGTCATAGCTTACGAATTTGATTGAATAGGCCAGTCTTTAACTGAATTCGCGCTTGACTTAAAATCTCGCGAATTAAACTGAATTGGAGGACACTGAAAATAATTCGTTCTGATGCATTCAAATGAATTAGATCTCCTAAAAAATTTTCGCTGAATTGTCGAAGATTGTCGCAAAGCAAGATTCATGGGGGCTCTTGGCGAATTTGTCTAAATTAGTCCAATTAGTTTCTGTTTACTGGGGAATTGGAACGTCAAAGCATCAACAAGTTTGACATTGAACGTTTTTAGAACGACACTCGCGTTTCACGGTTGACTTTAATTGTATTTAAAAAATTTGGAGAAAATCAATACTTCATGTTGCATTTCAATATACGGCTCAAACATTCGAAAACCAAAAGAGATTCTATCACAAATGATAAGAATGTAAACAAAATATTTTCAGAGCAATTCTAGAGATTTGTTCTCGAGTACAGTGTCTTTTTCAGTGCATGTGAAAAGAATAAGAATTACAAAAAAAACCCTGAAAATCTGTATCCGAAGCTGAAGGTATTCGTACAAGCAAGTCTTCAAAGAAACTAATGTTAAATTAATTAATATCTCGTAATTTATCAAATATTAATATATTCTCAACTTTTTGGAGAGATCTTATCATGTTTTAAAAATAAACATGTCAATATTATATCAGGCGATATATTAAATAGATAAAAAAATTTAAACACAAATAAAATAAGCACAATTTTCAGTACATAATTTATTTTTCAGAAATATTACAACGCTGGTATCGGCTTCTAATTTGACTTCAAAGTTTGTAGATACAGGAGTGATTATGAGCCAGAAAACATATACTTTTCCATTTGATAATGATTTTTTGATGGAATTATTTTGATGCATGTTCTGGTTGGTGTGAAGGTGATTCATAATGTTTTTCTTCCTCTTTCTTATGTTCATCTTTTTTCTGTTCATCTTTTTTCTGTGCATCTGTTTTAGGTAAATCTTGTTTAGGTTCAACTTTTGTATAACCAGCTGGATAATAATGATGAAAATGATGCTCGGTACGCACAACAACCACAGGTGGAGGTTGACCCTTTTCTTGTTCTTTTTTAGAGTCAGCGTTTTTATCATGGTTTTTATCATGTTCTTTATCATGGTCTTTATCATGGTTTTTATCATTGTTTTTATCATGGTCTTTATCATGGTCTTTATCATGGTGGTTTTCATCAGGGTGTTTATCAGGTTTCTTTTCATTTGCCTTCTCACGGTCATGTTCATTTTCACGTTCATGGTCACGATCAGGATGTGAACCATGTCCGGAGCCTCCGCTACTTCCAGATCCGCGCTCTCCCCTATATCCAGATCCGGGGCCCTCACCCTGTCTACCAGATTCATATCCATCGTGTCTATATCCGGAGCCTTCACCAGGTCTGTAGTTATTCGGTCCACCTCTTCCATCACCTCGATATCCATCACGCTCATCATAATCATCATCATCATCATCATAATCTTCATCATCATCATTATAATGTCTATTATTTCGCATCCTTCGTTGAAGTTTCCTTTTTTTCTTTTTATACCTACGATTCATTAGTGCTCCTGCAACTATTCCTCCCCCGATTGCTCCTATTCCTCCTGCTATTATTTGATTATGATTGTTGCTCTGTGGTGCATCTGTTTGTTGTTGTGGTGCTCCTCCATCTGCTGTTCCTTGACCTGGTGGAGGAGCTGCAGCACCTGATCCATAACCTCCTGACTGATCTGTATAACCTGGGGGAGGAGGTCCCGCTGCAGCACCTGTTGCATAACCTCCTGATTGATCTGTACCTGTAGGATTAACTGCTCCTTGAGCACCTGTTCCTTGAGAAACTGCTCCTACAGTACCTCCTCCTCCTGCAGCACCTCCCCCTACAACACCTCCTCCTACAGCGGCTCCTTGAGCAACTCCTCCTGCAGCTCCTCCAGCCCCTCCTTGCACAGAGCTTGATTGAGCAACTCCTCCAGCTCCTCCTGAAAGGGCTCCTGTAGAAACTGCTCCAGCATCTTGAGCACCACCAATGTCTGGAAAACGAGAAATCAGATTAAATATCAGATTGTTAACATATTCAAGGGGCAGACTGGAATTGTATTGAATTAGTTCAATCATTAATTGGCCGGTGAAACCGACGATAACTCTGTTATTTTATAATTTTTTTGATAGATTTTACTATTTTTCAACCGCATTAAGGGCTTTTGCAAGAATTTTACCTATATGATTGTGTTTCTCCAGTGCGCCTCGCAACATATTCACCCACAGATTTGACTGAAAATGTGTATTCTTTAAAGATTTACTGAAAATTGGAGCAGAAACAGAGAGAAGGACTATGAACGTGATGAAATTTTTATCTCTGTGTATTTTTTTCAAGTTTCATTAACTAAAACTTTCTCGTATTTACGATTTTGTTCGTTTTAAATACCATGAAAATGGTATTGAAATTCAGATAAAAACACTCTGTGTTCAGAAAAATATCAAAAATCAAAATAAAACCAAAACAATAAAAAAGCTTTTTTTAATGTGTTATGTTAATGTGATTTTTTCTTCCTTTGAATTAAATTCTTCTTTTTTATCATTGAGGATATAATTATCCAGAATATTTTGCGCTAATCGTTGTTCAAAACTTCAATATGCTTGCGAAAGCTGGATTTTTATTTATTGGCCCCAAATTTTAAGGACAGAATATTTGTAGCATATATTCAATTCAAATCCCGGTGGATTTACTAAGTTATCTTGTGTAGGGTTTTTCTCGTGCCGAGCTAATTTAAATTAGCAAAATACATTAATACTAAAATTCCGAAAAAACATTTTCTTGATGCTATAAAGTATGTTTTTCATTCAGTATATTTCAAATTTAATAATAATTATTACAAACAAAAATTTGGAACTCCTATTGGATCAGTTTTATCACCTATTTTGGCCGAGATTGTTATGGAAGATTTAGAGAATGAGGTTTTTCAAAAAATTGATTTTAATATTGATTTTTATGCAAGATATGTTGATGATTCAGTACTCAGTGTACATAAAAATAACGTAAACACTCTTCTTAATGTTTTCAATAGTATACATCCAAGATTACAGTTCACAGTTGAAATAGAAACTGAAGGAAAATTAAATTTTCTAGATTTGACTTTAATAAAAACAGAAGAAAGACAGATTATAACTGACTGGCATCGAAAAAAGATTTGTTCAGGGAGAACACTTAGTTTTCTTTCGAATCATTCTATTCAGATTAAGATAGGAATCATAAAAAATTTGATCGATAGAGCTCTTAAATTATCAAAACCAATTTTCCATGAGAAAAATATTGAACTATGCAAACAAATTCTTTTTCTAAACCATTACCCTTTTGAATTCATAGAAAAACACATGCAAAATAGAATTAATTATATCAATAACAAAAATAAGGATCAAAATATAAAACACAGAGAAGACTATAATTCTTTTAACACTGTTGTTCTTCCATACTTTGGTAAAATTTCGAAGATATTGAAATCAATGTTAGGAAGATTAGGTCTACATACTATTTACAGAGTTCCCTTTAAGAGCAATATGATAGTAAAATTAGGAAAAGATAGATATGAAAAGTTAGACAAAACATGTGCTATTTACAAAATAAACTGTAAGGTTTGTAATGCAAGTTATATAGGGCAGACAAAAAGGGCACTTAGACTTAGAAAGGGTGAACATGAGAATAATTTTCATAGAAGCTCCAGGTATCACTCTGTTCTGTCTAAACATATGATTGCACATGGTCATGATTTTGATTGGAATGATATTAAAGTTCTTTATCATGAAAAAAACCAAAAAAAGAGAGAATTTATGGAAATGTTGTTTATAAAGAGAGAAGGTAACAAGGCTATCAATTTAAAGAAGGACCTCTCAAGATACAATAAAGTTTGGGATAGAGTTATTAATTGGTTAAAATAGTTTCTTTGTACTAATTCAATTTCCACTAAAAACAATCAATTACTAAATTTAAAAAATCTTTTATGTTTACACTGAACTTGATTTATTCATCTTTCTCTTTATTGTCATTCTTTCGTTTCTCTTGTTCTCCTTTTTTCTCTCTCTCTCTCTCTCTCTTACTCTCTCTCTTTCTTTCCTTTTCTAATGGCTCTTTCTGAGAATTTGACAAATTCTGTGAGTTTCAATCAAAACTAAACCTCAGTATTCGTCGTGACTTTATACGTTTCGCATCGTCTTCTATTCTCGAGTTTAATGTTTTGACAATGAAGCAAATAATGGACTTCAAAATAGGACCAAAAATCTAATTTAAATGTTTCAAATGTTTTTAAGGAATTTATTGAATAAATTTTAATAATTGATTGTGTAAAAAAAAAAAAAAAAAAAATTGAAGTGTGATAAAAAAAACTTTAAAGAACGTTTTCCAAAGTGTGACAAGGACAGAATAAGGACAAAAATTTGTGGTTGCATCAAGGAGAAAGAATACAGGGAAGTAGAATAAAAAATTTTGTTTTAAGATAACTGGGAAAATTGTGTAACAAAAATCTTTAAAAGATCTTTTTGTTTTAAGGAATTGTTCTCTTCTGATTAGAATGAATTTATCAATTTGGGGAAGGATCTCTCAAGTTATAACATAGTTTGGGATGGTGTTATTAATAATGCTAAAGTATTTTCTTTAAACTAAATAATTTATAAAAGAAAAATTTATTTTCATTAAATTGATTCATATTTCATAGGAAGTAAAATTAATATAGAATTTTTATGGTTATATGAATTTAATCATACCTTTAGTTATCCAATAAATAATTCCCTGATGAGGAGGTTTAAATTGACCTCGAAACATGTTGGTTTTTTCCCCCGTAGTATAAAAAGGACGGAAGAAGGAAAAAGTGAGAGGTGGTATTGGTTGACTTTTTCCTCTTTTTCCCTCTTTTTTCATTATGTTATTTTTGTCTCTAAAGAGCCGAAAAGTTGGATGGTCATTGAATTTTATTTTTAATTATGAAAAATTTTTTTCTACATTATTGTAATAAAAAAGTTTTGTCAGAGTAAAATGAACTTCGAGCCTATTTGAATCTTAAATTATTATTAATGTTTATTGTTATAAAATTATTTATTTATATATTATATTTTATATATTTATTTTTATATATTCATATATATATATTTTTTATACATTTATATATTATATTTATTATTATTATTTAAAACTTTTCTATATAGTTCCAATTTTGATTTCCATAATTTCCTTTATTCGACCCACCCTGACACATACATCAGGAGTTTAATGATTTTTAACAGTTTGAGCCAAATGCTATTTCTCTATTATTCTAATGAAAAATTTCTCAATTTCTTATTAAATTTTAACTAGAGAAAATTGGTTATTTGTGATAATCATATAGGTAGTACCAAATCGAAGTGTCTCGTCCCAAAATTCGGGATGAGAAGTCAAATATTTTTCATACGCTATATACGAAATGATAGTCTTTAATAATATATTGTAGAATAAAGAAATATTATTTAGTGTCGACAGGGGCAAATGTGATACGAAATTAGAAGGTTATACACTTTGATTAGTGATATTTCAAATCATGGAGAATAGACATAAGGAGACTAAAGTAGTGTAACCGAAAATGAGCAAATTTTTGTTGTATGATAATGGTTAGAATACTTCCCGGTCCCGTGCCAGGCGCTAGTGTCGCACGCGTATTGAGCGGCGGCTGTTTTTGTTTTGTTGACATTGACAGATTCTGAATTATTCACGATT
>CAKNXH010062243.1:21806-41891 GCA_932178445.1 Andricus quercusramuli
GGAATTTTTTCTTTATATTGACATGATTCATTAAGATGGCGATACATATTAATACGACTGAGGAGACCCTTCGTCGAAGGCGAAACGTTGAAGTTTCTGAAAAAAAATTTTGGAACAGTATACCAACAATATTAACATCTTCTTATTAATTGTAAATAGTAGATAAGTAGTAGGTATTAGAGCGGAAACAGAGGTTGGCAAGCGAGGCAATGCGAAAAAGTAGGGACATGCGTGCGGTGCGAGGCGAAGCGAGGAAGGCAAGGCGATAAAAGCGTGCGACTTAGAGATGGGGTAAAATTTCCCAAGTGTCCCCGCCTAAAATTTTGTTGTCGCCTATCTAATTGAATCTCTGCCAGATTGTAGTGCTAGTGAACCTCTTTATATTCTGTGAAGGGGGCGCACCTAGTATAACGGGTTGTCAAGATACAGGGGCCCGAATTTTAGACGATTCACCCCGACTGCTAACCTTCAATTGTACATAACTCCTGTTACAGTTATCCAATTTAACTTTTTTCTGCGGGTTTTAGAAAGGTATTCCAACAAGGCTTACAACAAAAATAACCAATGAGCAATAAAAAAATTATTTCACCTTGATTTTTCATTTTAAAAAACATTTTTGTGATTTTCTCCCAATGCGGCATTTTTAATATTTTTTTAGTTAGGCTAGAAAAAAAGCTTGATTTTTTCTCTTAAAAAACACCCCACAACGAAAATGAGATGGAAAGTATTGGTTGAGTTTTAGAAGGTCATAAGAGCGCGGGTGCCCCGCGCCAACGAGCCACGGCGCTACTAGGCGTGCTGTAGTGACTCAGTTGTTTTAATGATTGATAAAAATTATGTTTCTGCTTACAAGTAACAAAAATCAGGTCGCGATCTATACAACTGTCATCTATTACAAAGAGGGTAATGAATTAAAACATCGCAATCTAGCTCTTTTATCCGACAACCTAAATCACGAAACAATATCTGTTTACGAATTTCAGAAAGTTATAAACAAATACCTAAAAGATAATTTCAAACCAAAAAAAAATATTCGCTCCACCGATTGTGCAGCACAACATTTTGAAAATAAGTACAATTTTGCAAATCTGCTATATCATGAAGCAGACTTCGGTATTCAGACGGAATGGCACTTTCACGCGACTGCACATGGAAAAGGACCATGTGATGGAATTGGGGGCAATTTGAAAAGACTCGCCGCAAGTGCAAGTCTCCAGGCATCGTCTCAGAATCAGATTTTGACTGCTGATGCTCTATATCAATGGGCTAAAAAACTTGCCTGAAACGGTCATATTTTTCATTTCCAAAGAAAATCATGCCGCCACTTCTGAAAACCTTAAAAATCGATTCGACTCTGCAAAGAATGTGCCAAGCACACAAAAATACTATCACTTTATACCCTCTTCAGAATCGACTCTAATTTTGAAGAAGTATTCGTCATCTCCACAGTATGACATTTTCCCGAAGAGAAAAATCGCAAAGAGATCACGAAGAGAAGATCAAAGTGAACGTTAAGCTGAATAAAAAATCACTTTTTAAGTAACACAGTGAGAGGCAAGGGGACTCACACCAAAAAGCACCCCAAAACGTGAGAGGCAAGGGACTCACATAAAAAAAGCACCCCAAAACGTGAGAGGCAAGGGGACTCACATAAAGAAAGCACCCCGAAATGTGAAAGGCAAGGAGAATCACGTCAAAAATTGTTAAAGGCAAAGAGATTACCACCAAAAAAACTCACCGAAACGTGGCAAACCAGACGACTTATTAAAAACCATCTCGAAATGTAACAGATAAGCAGAACCATCCAACAAAATCGTTGATGATTTTATTATTAACTATCGTTTTCCTACAATGGAACCATTTGAAAATTTTAATCAAGAAAATATGTTAAATAAGCTACATGAAAGTAAAGATAAAATGAAATATTTGATACATGTTAACTGAAAAATCATTTTTATCCATTATTGAAACAACTGGGTCACTACAGCACGCCTAGTAGCGCCGTGGCTCGTTGGCGCGGGGCACCCGCGCTCTTATGACCTTCTACAACTCAACCAATACTTCCCATCCCATTTTCGTTCTAGGGTGTTCTTCAAGAGAAAAAATCAAGCTTTTTTTCTAGCCTAACTAAAAAAATACTAAAAATGCCGCATTGGGAGACAATCACAAAAATGTTTTTTAAAATGAAAAATCAAGGTGAAATAATTTTTTTATTGTTCATTGGTTATTTTTGCTGTAAACCTTGTCAAAATACCTTTCTGAAACCCGCATAAAAAAGTTAAATTGGATAACTGTAACAGGAGTTATGTACAATTGAAGGTTAGCAGCCGGGGTGAATCGTCGAAAATTCGGGCCCCTGTATCTTGACAACCCGTTATACTAGGTGCGCCCCCTTTACAGAATATAAAGGGGTCCACTAGCACTACAATCTGGCGGAGTTTAAATTAGATAGGCGACATCAAAATTTTAGGCGGGGACACTTGGGAAATTTTACCCCAGATAAGGAATGGATGGATCTTTAAGGGTTAGTTTTGAGAAAATTCTGTAAAAATGGAAGTGTAAGCAAGTCAATTTTTTAAGGCCAGCAGGCTGAAAAATAAACGTTTATCTATCTATATATAAAATTTGTATTCACCACCGTTCATTTGGCCTTTTCCTGTTCCCTTAGTCCAGAGCCCTCAGCTCTGTAGATAAAACAGGATGAGAAACAATTTAAAGATATAAACCTGGTACAACCCTCAGGACGTAACACCTAATTCATAATGCTCTCTCGCTGATTTAAATAGTTGAAAATTTGACTCGTTCTGTGGGTGTCCCACCACCTATGAACATGCCGGTATTGGGTGATAGAGGACAAAAAAAGAAACAGAAAAGTCCTCTGGCAAAACTTGATCCGGGCCTTAGTTTGGGCACAGTAAAGCTTTAAAGTTGGGCATAATGAACCAATCAGAATCGAGCTTTGGCAACCACTTGTTAGTCTCATACGTGTTAAGATAGTGTGTGTGCTGGCGGTTACCTTCAGCTCTCTCAAAAATTTCACATCGTTGATCTTTGATTGTTTCTACAAGACGCGAAATTCAAGCCTTTAAATTTTTTTAAATTTTTAGTTGTTCTTGCAAACGTTTATTACCGTCCTAAAAATAACATAAAATTTGCTCAACCTAAAAAAGATGAATTTCAATTTAATACAGAACTTTCCTGACATTTCATGTAAGAAGACCAACAGAGATGTTTAAAATTCAGAAGACCAAACGAACTTTTGTTCTTCAGAATCTTTATTTCCTTAAAAATAACCAACAAGTTGAGAATAAAACATCACATTTTGAACCCCTGAAAGTAATCCTTTGAGATTCTTTCCATAAATTCTGTTACCTTAATTGTAACAAAGTTAAAAATATTTAAACATGGAAAATCCAAACGAACTTTTGTTCCTTAAAAATAATCTACAAGTTGAAGATAGGGAAATACATTTTACACACCCAAGAGTAATTCTTTGTAATTCATTGCAAAATTGTTGTTACGTTTATTTAACAAAACCTTCAAAATATTGAAACTGAGTAAACCAAACAAACTTTCATTCTTGAAAATAAATCATCAAGCTAAAGATAAGAAAACTCCTTTTAAAAACGCAAATAAATTATGTGCAACACATTAATGCTGCAAAAAAAATTTAATGAACAAAATAAATACAAATAAACAAAAATAAGACAATAAAATGATATAACGATAAAAGGTGAACATTAAATAAAATAAAAATTACGCACAAGTCGATGAAGATAAAATTTATTTAAAGTTGCTAAGTATCAAGAACTTAGGAAATCTTGAAATCAAACTACTTTAAGAATTACTTTTGGGTGTCCAAAATGTATTTTCATCTTAGACTTTTTTATTTATTTTTAAGAACGAAAGTACGTTTCGTTTAACCATGCTTTAATTTTCTTTATTTTGTTACAATGAATGTAACAGAAATTTTGTAATGAATGGAGAACTCTTAGGTTTTATAAATATGTTATTTTATTTTGTACTTGTTTGTTAATTTATAAAAACAAAAGTTCGTTTCGTTTCCCGAGCTTTAGATTATTTTATTATTTATGATAAATTTGAAAGAAAAAAAGGTTGTTTGATTCTCCGAGTTCTTAATTTTTTTGTTGGGTTTGTAAACATTGAATGTAACAATAATTTTTCAACGATACGCAAAGAATTAACTTTGGGAATTCAAAATTTATTTTATCGTATTGTTAGAATTGTTCATTTAATTCATAAAAACGAAAGTCGCTTGGTTTATGCCAGAAATCAAAACAAAGAAACTAAAACCACTTTTGGGGGTTTAAAATTGCTTTGCATTTCTTTATTGTTTTTGCTAAATTAAATGCAAAAAAAATTGTTTGTTATTTTTAAAGAATTAAAGATCGTTTCGTACAACGACATTAAAATTTTTTTTTAGTTTCGTTACATTAAATGCAACAAAAATGTTACAATGAATCCCAAAAATTACTTTTTTACAATTAATGTAACAGAATTTATGAAAAAAATCGCTAAGATTTTTTTTGGGGGGTTTCAAATCAGTTTTTTCATTGTAAACTTGTTGGCTATTTTTCAAGAACAAAAGTTCGTTAGAATTTCCCATGTTTAATTATTTTTAACTTTGTTACAATTAAGGTAACAGACTTTATGAAAAGAATTTCTAAGAATTAATTTTAGGGGCTCAAAATGTACTTTTTTATTTTCAAATTGTTGGTTATTTTTAAAGAACTGAAGATCGTTTCGTTTCATGAGCTTCAATTTTTTTTTAGTTTCGTTCAAGTAAATGTAACAAAAACTTTACAATGAATCCAAAAAATTACTTTAGTGGGAACAAAATGTATCTTTTGATTTCACCGTTGTTGGTTAAGTTTAAAGTGCAAAAGTTCGTTTGGATTTCCCAACTTCAATTATTATTAACTTTGTTACAATTAATGTAACAGAATTTATGCCAAAAAATCGCTAAGAATTACTTTCGGGGGTTCCAAATATGTTTTTTTTTTTTCATTGTACGTTTGTTAATTATATTTAAAGCACAAAAGTTCGTTTCGTTTTCCGATCTTCAAATTTTTTTTAAGTTTCGTTATTATTACACTAAATGTAACAAAAATTGTGTAACAAGTTAGAGAGAAGTACTTTTGCGGCTTTTAAATGAGTTTTCTTATTATTAAATTGATGATTTATTTTCAAAAACGAAAGTTTGTTTGGTTTCCTCAGATTCTATTTTTTGTTGGTTTTCTTAATATTTTTCTTACAATTTTTTTTTGTAATAAAAAATTTATTAAAAATTTGCAACGAATTGCAAATAATTACTTTTGGGGTTAAAACATTTGTTTTTTCATCTTAGACTTACGTTGGTTAGTTTTAAAGAAGAAAAGTTTGTTTGGATTTCTCATCTTTAACTATATTTTTAACTTTATTACAAATAATGTAGCAGAATTTTTGCAATGAATCGCAAAGAATTCTTTTGGAGGTTCAAAATGTGTTTTCGATTTCTAAACTAGTTGCGTATTTTTAAAAAACAAACGTTGGTTTCGTCTCCCGAGCTTCAAATTATTTATTTAGTTTTGTTACTTTTGAGGATTTGAAAATGAGTTTTTTTATCTTGGACTTGTTTATTTATTTTATGGAACAAAAGTTTGTTTGGTTTTCCCGGTTTCAATTTTTTGTTGGTTTTCTTACAATAAATGTAACAAAAAGTTTGCTATGCATCTCAAAGAATTACTTTCGTTTGGTAGAAAATGTGTCTCTTATTTTAGACTTGTTGGTTAGTTTTAAAGAACAAAAGTTCGTTTCGTTTCCCCAGCTTTAGATTTATTTATTGTTTTTGTAGTAATAGATGTAACAAAAAATTTGCATCGCATGCAAAAGAATTACTTTTGGTGTTGAAAATGTGTTTTCTTATCTTAGACTTGTTGGTTAATTCTAAAGATCAAAAGTTTGTTTGGATTTCCCATTTTTAATTTTTTGTTTAATTTGTTACAATGAATGTAACCAAAAATTTTGTAATGAATCGCAAAGAATTACTTATCATAGACTTGTTAATTAATTTTCAATAACAGAAGTGTGTTTTGTTCCTTCGAGTTTTAAGTTACTTTGTTGGTTTTACAACAAAAATGTAACAAAATTTCTGAGACGAATCACTGAGAATTTCTTTCTGAGGTTTGAAACGTTTTTTCTTATCTTAGACTTGTAGATTAATTCTGAAGAACAAAATTTCGTTTGGTCTTCTGAATTTTAAACATCTTTGTTGGTTTTCTTACATGAAATGTCAGGAAAGTACTGTATTAAATTTAAATTCATCTTTTTTAGGTTGAGCAAATGTTATGTTATTTTAAGGACGGTAATAAACGTTTGCAAGAACAACTAAGAATTTAAACAAATTTAAAGGCTTGAACTTCGCGTCTCGTAGAAACAATCAAAGATCAACGATGTGAAATTTTTGCGGGAGCTGAAGGTAACCGCCAGCACACACACTATCTTAACACGTATGAGACAAACAAGTGGTTGCCAAAGCTTGATTCTGATTGGTTCATTATGCCCAACTTTGAAGCTTTACTGTGCCCAAACTAAGGCCCAGATCAAATTTTGCCAGAGGACGTTTCTGTTTCTTTTTTTGTCCTCTATCACCCAGTACCGGCATGTTCATAGGTGGTGGGACACCCTATATATATATGTATATGTATATATAATGTCTGTAATAATGTACACTTACATAATTGCATCATATGAATATATTCAGGTATCAATGGGCCTCGGGAGTTGGAATATATGAAAATTACTGTTTTTAATTTTTTCAACTAAGAACCCCCCCCCCCCCTTCACATTTGAAAAATCTGAAACAAATTCACAATAATAGCTCTTTCAGTGTCTATTATATGGTAAAACAACTGAGATAGTACTTGAGTTTTATCACGCAAAAACAGTTAAAAAAAAATTTTTTTTTTCATTTATAATCTTTAATTTTCCGCCAAAATGTTTTCAACAAAATCTTGCACGTTGAGAATGATTGAAAGAAGTTTTGTGAATTTTCTTAGATTTCTTCTAATAATAGAAACGGAGAAGAAAATAAAAATCGACTTCCCCCTTCCCAACTCATCCAATATGGCGGCTAACGGTTTAAAACGTAGGAAAAGTTTGGTTTTTGATTGTATGCTTTCAAATAGCTGACTCAACATTCGATTCAGAAAATTTTCAAACAACGTCTCGATGAACCAAGGCTCGCATTATTTGTCCTCGAATTAGGTACGTCACGCACATCTTAAGGGCATGTGAAAACCTGTCTCGTGATTAGTTATTACATTTTATCATATTGAGCTGCTCTATAATTAGAAAAATTAGTATATTGTGTTGAAATTTTTGGAAATGGTTCAAAATATATAAGGGTTCGTCTGTGTAACTTATTTGAGTTTTTATTTTGTTTAAATAATGCAATTTTGATAATTATATTTTAGCTAGAGCTCTGAACCCCTTATCTCAGTTAACTACTGAATTAAAAACTATTAAAATTGCACTATTCAAACAAAATAAAACCCTAAGTGAGCAAGATACACCTGCTCTTGAATATTTTAAAACATTAAAAAAAATTTCAACACAATATATTAACTTTTGTAGTTATAGAGCGGCTGAATAGAATCTAATGCAATAATTGATCAGGTGATAGCTTGTCACATTTCCTTCATGCAAAAGATAAAGTGAGTAGACCTAACAGTTTCCAGACCTTGTACATGACCCTGCAACAGGGCCGAAAAATTCATGAAAAGTTTGTCGGTGTCCGTCTGTCTTTATGTCTGTATGTATATGTCACATCTTGAACCACACTGAATACTACAGGTAACACTAGTTCTTTCAAAAGCACAATTGGGTGAATCTCGTTTTGACTGATATTTTCAATTAAAATACGAAATGACATGCAATTAAAAAAATCTCCGGGTTTTTACAGAAGGACTTGGTTAATTTGCCTTTCGAATAGTTGAAACTAGTTTTGACAAATGATCGTGGTCATTTCGCGTTTTAACTTGTTAAAACGATAACATATATATAGCAACGCTACGATGAGCATTTTACTCAGTTTTCTCAGTATTTTTCGTCCAATTTCAAAAAGAGTAAATCCCCGGAATACTTTTTATCTGAAGTTGGATAAAAATGTTGCAAACAATTGAAAACGAAGATTATCCGACGTCGGATGATTTTTAGTTTTAACGTTTTTGCAACATTTTTATCCAACTTCAGATAAAAAATATCTCTGGGATTTACTGTGAACGTGAAAAATATCTCAATGCAAAAAATGAAGTCGGTAGTCCTAAAAGTTTCCGCACTACGCGTGGAAATAGGGTATTTTTCAGTAAAAAGGTCTAAATTCTAATTTTTTTGCATGGCAACGCTGCCCTGTTTTGTACGAACACCATTAAATTCAACAAATTGATGACCGAGTTTTTAAAATCAATACAATCATTCATAAAAGATATGCATAATTAGCATGCCAATCAGTTTTGATAATTGTTAATACTATGAAACCCTGAAAATTATTTTAAAAACTTTTTGCATGGATATTTTTCTACAGCATGATTAAAAAAAAATCGAAATACATATATGAATATTAAAGTCTTTCTAACGTCATTACAATTTTCTTATTGTAATTACTGAACTTCAACGTCATAGTATAATTTTTGATACACGGATTTCATATAAGGTTGATTTGAAAAAACTATCAGGTAACGGTATCGTTTTATCTCCCATGTTCTTTTATACCCCATGTAAAATATCGGTAATTAATCTGGAACCCCCTCTCTCAAAAGTTTTACGGGATTTATGTATGACCCCCTTTATTAGATTCCCATTCATGAGAGTGTGATGTAATCGTCCAAATTTTCGATCTCTAGTTTTTAACGGATCTTTACGTTTCGGCACTCACAGGGTCCGAAAATCATAAAAAATGTTATCGCCCCGCCCCCTCTCTCCAGGAATAATTTTGTGAAAACTAAATTATCAATCGAACTTGAAGAGACGTTTTTCACGCAATCTTTGTCAATTTGAAATAATTCAGAGTATCCGTTCGTTAGTTGTCAAGGCTACCGTAAAAAACGAAATATGAGCAAAAGCGGTTCAAAGTTTTAAGGAGCTCGGAATGCCATCACTTGAAAAAATTTAGATTTGCTTTTAGAATCAAACTTTAATTTTAATCATACATGAACTGCACCTATATCAGCTTTGGGAATAAGAAGCTAAAAACTTTTTGTTAAGAACTGATACGAAAATCAAGAGTCAGAACGTGTTACCAGTGTGCAATAGCAAGTTCACGCTCGTCAAATAGTCGTACTCCCTTGGTACACACGATACTTTTAGTCCTACTCTTCTTAAAAACACGCATTTGGAGCAGATAGAGGATATTTAGTATGCTTGGCAATTTCAGATTAGGAGTGAAAGGAAGAGATAGGCTACTTTGCAGAAGGGAGAATGTGGGTTCCAGCGATACAATTTTTTTTTTTTTTAAGATGAAGATAATTTCCTCCATATTCTCACCTGCGTGCTGTAGTGTATGTGTAACGGGCGTAAAGTTTTATACAGCGGGCGTAAAGTTTCATGTCGACGCGACGGCGATGTGCGAATGTGCGAACGTCAATGGGCTGGAAGCGGCCATATTACGCCTGTTTGACGCGCATACAGTGGCGCGTTTTCAAGGGTGGTCGGACAAAAAAAATATTATGGCTGATTCGCAAAAAGTTGAACATTTCAGACAATGAGATTTTCAAGAACAAATTTCTTAACTGCCCAAAATATCTTTATTTCTAAAGGTAACCCAAGAGAGTATGAAAATATAAATCTAAATGACGAAGAAATTTATTTGTGATGAATACAGTGCAACCTCTCAATAAGCCCTTTCTGAATAAGACCGCTTCTCCTAATCTTCGTTTGAAAGTTGCCCCTACTACTTCGCCCATCATAGAATCGAGGGCGAACCTCCGAATAAGACCACGCGTGGACATTTCGTTTTGATCTTAATTTATGCCTTGAATAATAGTATAATAATGAATATTTCAATTGATTGTAATCGCATTAATCTATCGTTAATATTTATTAATATTTATACATTTTTTATACGCATATATTGATAAAAATGTTAAATTATCTCAAAAAAAAGGTAACACAAAGTAACATCCATCATCTTTAATCTACAAAGAATTACAAACATTCGAAAAAATGATCGAAAGGGATTATAAACGGACATTATGTAAATGTAACACGAATTCAACATTAAAAAACTGGATTAGAACAATACAATTCATGTTAGATTGCCAAACTTTGCACGTGAAATTCATCGAGTGCAAGCAGTCCTATTGGGAGGTGGAACCGAGAATTTTTTATGGCAATTTCAGACCGCAGGTGGGGGTAACTCTTTTCTGGGATTTATATTCTGCTACAAGCCTGAGCACGGTCTTATTCGGAGGTTGCAGTCTATATGAATTTTAATCATTGCTGAAGGCGGCGTAACAGGGCATGCGACTATATGATAAAGTGAACAAATTTTACAAATATTTTCAAAATATATGTAAAACAGATGAAAGTATTCAAAAATATTAGTACTTTACTAAGCTAATTTTAGAACAAATTTATTAAATGGAGACTTGGTGGAAAATGACTAGGGCCCAAAGTAGTCAACTTTTTGGTAATCACTCTGAAAGTTTTTAATATGATACTTATAATAAATTTAAAAAGGAAAGAACAATTTCACTGCCCTGTATTTTTCAAGGGTGTTAAAGTTCTTCTCTTTCTCTCTCTCTCTCTCTCTCTTTCTATTCCTCTTTCCCTTTTCCCCTCTTTCCCATAAACCAGTCGCGCACACGACTTCCCTTGATGCGTATACAGTATACACGTGTTTACAATCGTTTTCACAATGCGCTCGACGGTGTAGATTACTTTTCAGAATAGGCGGTGTGACGTAAACGACCTGCCGTTTGTCCCTGCACAAAGAGATGTTTGCCGACACAATTTTCCCGGATTATCGCGGTGCCCTTACTGCGGACGTTTTCTTGAGTCTGGAGATGATCAGCGTCTTCTTTTGCTCCGAGTCTATTCATGGAGAACGAAAACGCCGATTTAGAGAGGGATTTCTGTTGGCATTGTGAAAAATAGGAATTATAGGTATTTTGTTTCTTCAACTAGAAGAATAATTGAATTGAAAAAAAAAACAGAATGAACTTAATGAGGAGAAGCGCATGTCCTTAAAAAAATGATGAATCAGCAAACTGATAAAGTTAGGGGCCGTTCATAAACTACGTTACCAATTTAAGATGGGAAGGGTGTTGCGAAAAAAACTATGGTTTGTAACATAGGGAAGGGGAGGGGTTGTCTGTGATAGTAACACCACGAACTTAGTTAACGAGTAGTATGTTTCCTGACGATAGATTTCAACAAACTTTGCAAATTTTTACTAAATAGGTGGTCTTGAAACGATGCTGTTCAATAATAATAATTTGATAAGTTTGAAAATCTCTTCAATATTTCAGATTTCTCTCCTTATTTAAAGAATTCCCCCCCCCCCCTGTTTTCAAGACACTTCCCCTTTCTATCGTTTCTTCACTAAAATGCGCATTGAATTTGTAGAATCCAATAAGAAAATCAAACTATTTTTGATCGAAAGCTATTTTTTTCTGGTTTAAAAGTCTACTATATTTTTAGTTCGAAATTCATCTCGGCTGATTGAAAATTTTACTATTTGGTTAAAAATTTCCTCATTTGGTTTAAAATGGTTTTAAAAAGTCATCTTTTTGTCAAAAGCTCAATCACTTCATCGACAGTTGAACTGCTTTGTTAAAATTTCAAATCATCAGCTAAAAATGTATCTTTCTTAGTTGAAAATTCAACTCTTCGGTTGAAAATACGTCTTCCCGGGTACAAATATTTGGCCTTCATTTTATCTTGGGTAAAGACCAATCCAAGACAATTCCAAGTCATTCTGTCTGTCTAGCTCGCGAAATGGAACCAGACTATTTTTGATGTCTTAAAATGAATATTTCTGACTGTGTCTGCTTCTTTCTGCAAGCAGTTCCCCTCGATCAATTTCTTCTAATTCCTCTTTCTGCAAATCTCGGTAAGACCTAGTTTGCAGAGAAGCTGTAGGAAGAAGCAGAGCTTCCCTGCATTTGTATGCAAATATTTCTCTCTACATGGTACTTTTTTCTGCAAATCTCCGTCACACCTAATGCACAGAGAATTTGCAGAAGATGGACAGAGAAATGCCGAGATTCTTTGAATTTCGCTGCAAATAATCTCTCCCTAATTACTAACTTCCACGCAAATATCCATGATGCCAAATTAGCAGGTAAATCAGGGAGTTAGGGATTATAGAAGGAAGATATATCTGCATTTATCTGCAAACGTGATTGCAGAAAGGTCGCGGGAAAAATACAGGAAGATTTTTCCACCAGGGTGGGTCTGTCTTTCTCTGTGTGTGTGTGTCTGTAGATTTTTAGTCTGTCAGCGTGATAAGATTAGAAAAAATTGACATATTGGATTAGGCTATGGCATACTTTTCAAGTGCCCTTAACTGCAGGTCAAGTTCGTTAGCCAGCCATTTTGGATGTAAGTTCAAAAAGTAAGAGCATTTTCTACGTACGGAAATTCATAGTACTCAAAAAGACAAACAATACATACAAATGACTTTTTTCGATGAAAAAAAAAATTACAAGAGTCAAAGCATTTGCGAAATTCAAAAAAACAAACGAAAATTGAAATTTTAACCTTAACAACGGCACGGTATGAAAAGATGTCCAGAGAAAAAAGTTGCCTTTCAAACAGCCCACAAGATTGTCATAATAACTTTCTGGATTTTCTTGAAAGATCAAAAATTCAAATTTTGATCGTAAAAAAAAATAATAAAAAATAAAAAATTTCATTTTGCGGTCAAACTATGCAAGATACGGAAAAAGATGTGATGACAAAAATTGTGCATCCAAAAAGGTCTACAAACGTGTAAATCATCACTTTTTGATAGAATGCGTAGTTTTTGTTTTATTTGTCGATAGCAACATTAAAAACAAAACAAAATTAAATTTTCCGACAAACGGCACAAGCAACGAAAAAAATTATCAGGAAAAATTTGTTCACTCAAAAAATAGCTACGAATTTGTTTCTAATTCTTTTTTGGTGAAACGCGTAGTGTTTTTTTTTATCGTAAGAAATAAAATTAAAAATTATATAATTATATTTTCGTACAAACGACACAAGCTATGAAAAAAATTAATAGACAAAAGTTGCTCACATCTTAGAAGATTAAAAGTTCTGCTATTTGTTTAAAAATGCAATTATTTTGCTAAAGTCATCTTTTTTGCCCGAAAATTCAATTAATTTCTCTAAGTACTTAAAGCTGTTGCTCTTGTTGGTTCGGAATCCACCTTAAAGTGTAGGTCCCCTCCCACCACCGAGTAAGTATGTGTGGGGTGTGTAATGGAATAGGGATGAGATACAAGATAAATGTTAACCCTCAGGGGACACATTTGAACCTTCCATTACATTCCAGTAGAAAAGTCATCTTCTTTAGTTAAAAATGGACTTTTTTGTTGAAAATTCAACTTTTTAGATTAAAAATGCATCATCGTAGGTTGAAAAATCATTAATTTTGTTAAAAAGTGAATTCGTCGCCTTCACTCTATATTGCTCCACGTCGCATTTGGTCCGTGTAACATTTCGGGTCCTATGTATAAGCGCAGGACATCTTTTTTAGTCAAAAATTGAACTACGTTTGAAAATTTCTGTCGCTTTGAATTTACAATTGATCTTTTGTGGTAAAAAAACTATCTTCCTTGGTTGAAAATTTACCGTTTATGGTTAAAAAATAATTTTCTTGATGAAAATATAAATGTCTTTAAAAAAAATGTGTCGCGTTGGCTTGGAAAATTGACTATTCGCTCAAAAGTTCAACTATATAGTTACAGCTGACGGCTGCGTCACTGTCGGTGGGGAAGGGGCGTAAGAAAAAAAACTATGATCGTCAACGAGAGCTACCTTGTCTATAAATTAATTTTATTCATTAAAAATATTATTATTATTTTCTAATTTTCTAAGTCTAATCTGGTAGGTCCAGTCTAGTCCAGTTCAGGTGATGATCAGCTTCTCTCTGACATACAATTTCTTAGTAACGATTGGAGACTAATTTTTACTCCATTTTGAAAATTTTACTTGGCGCCTGAAATGATACAAAATAATTAATGCTCAAGACGGCATGGGAAAAAGTGAATAACGTAGATTAAAAAAGACACGAAGCTTGTTATCCTCAATTTTTTGTTTTTGATGCAGTATACATATATGTGTCTTATGTTAGTCTCAGAAGCCGCAGGTATCCATTGAAGATGGTTGCATAAAAAGAAGAAACAAATCGTCCACCTTTGGATATAAGAAGCCGAAAGCGAGGGTCGATATGATAGTCCAGCCAATAAGCCGTCTAGGAATGCAAAGAGCCTTCTCAAACTCGATACTCAAGGAGCTGTCATCAAAGGCTGAATGCTCCCGTCATGATTTTTCCCATGTAGGAGATTTGACCTTTTTTAACATGATCTTGATGATCTGGCTTCTCAAAGTAGCGAGCTCAATCTACCTTACAACATTTTTTTCATGCAATTCAAATATTTTTATTTTACTCAAAAGGAACTGAAGTCTGTTTTCATGATCTATGTATGATAGACTTGGAAGAAAACTATACAGAGCCAGGATATTACCTTTTTTGACGTACAGAATCGCTTTTAACTTTTCACTTCGCAAAGGGTTCAATTAATTTTTATCGGACTATCAATGAACTTTAAAAAAATTTCTACTAAAAATTGTCGACAGAATATGAATTACAATACATACAAAAATAAAGACTACCAAAAAAGCTTCAGAGGAGAAATAGTTATTTGTGATACAAGTGCGTAAAATAGGTGATTGTGTGCGAGTGTGAATTTTGCAGCATAAGCCGGAGGCTCGAAGCATGAGTCGGTGATTAGCACACGAGCGAAGCGAGTGCGAAAACGTAGACGAGTGCTCCGAACCCCAGGCGAATGATGCAATCATACGAGATAACAATCACCTACGCGCACGTGTATCACACGCTATTTTTGCAATGCCTGTTCGAAAAAGTTGTCAGGAGGTGGTAACGAAAAATACTAATTTTATATTGCATGGAGTGGAGTAAAGAAATTAAAAAAAAAATTTTTTTCAATGTTTGAAAAAAATTGTTGAAAAAAATGTTCTGAACAAAAATTTGTGCAAAAAAATGTTTGAAAAAAAATTTAGTGAAAAACAATTTTCGAAAAGAAACATTTTGTGAACAAAAATTTTGAAAAAAAAATTGGTTGAAAAAATTATTTTTGGAAAAAAATGATTGAAAAAAATGTTGGCGTTTATGGTAATTTTACAGGTGAATATGGTAACTTACCCAAAATTCATTTTCAAACATTCTCACAAATTTCCTGAAATTTATGAAAATTTTTGGTAACTTACGGTAATTTTACAGGTAAATATGGTAACTTACCATGGAATACCCAAAATTCATTTTTTTAAATTTCCATAAATTTCCGGAAATTTATGAAAAATGTCGGTCATTTATGGTAATTTTACAGGTGAATATGGTAACTTACCCAAAATTAATTTGGAATGATTTCCATGAATTTCCGGAAATTTATGAAAAATTTTGGTAACTTATGGTAATTTTACAGGTAAATATGGTAAGTTACCGTGGAATACCCAAAATTCATTTTAAAAAATTTCCATAAATTTCCGGAAATTTATGAAAAATGTCGGTCATTCATGGTAATTTTGCAGGTATATATGGTAACTTACCCAAAATTCATTTTCAAAAATTTCCATAAATTTACGGAAATTCATGAAAAATTCCGGTAATTTATGGTAATTTTTCAAGTAAATATGGTAACTTACCGTGGAATACGCAAAATTCATTTTTACAAATTTCCATAAATTTCCGGAACAAATAGTTTTTAAACAGAGTGACAGTAGAGTGAATGATGCCTGAAACGAAGACCTTGGATACTAGTATGCCCAAGTGTGGAACCACACATAACAAGTTTGTGAGACTCTTCACTTGGCGTGATCGCTAGAGAGATTGATCAGCAACCTGGGGCGGAGCAGTGTTACGGAATGAACGTGCCATTTAAATAAATAACTCGAGAATTCCAGAGCAATCTGAAATATCTATACCTAACACCTATATACCTATCTACCTTATACCTACACTGAGAAACTTTAGGTTAGAAAAATTACTAAAACGGATAGCAAATGGGGGCAAAATGCTTAAATTTTGACATTTTAATACATAAATAATAAGTTATACTATTTTTATAAGAAGATTTCCTATTTGGTAATAGCAATCCTTACTATTCTCTGTAGTAAAATCCGATGTAGGAAAAATTAGTAGAGAAATTAATAAATTGTAAAAAAAAAATAAAAGTAATAAGTATTTTAAATAACATAATATACTAAATATGTAGAAGAAATTACTATTGTCTGTAGGAACACGATGTGAATTATGGACATTTCCTACTTTTTGTAACAAAGGTTAATACCAATTATTAAATTTGGTCCTAAATATTACTAACTGATTTAGCAGAAAGTATCGAGCCTTGGACCGAGCGCGGCCGAGTGCATCTGACGTTTGTCGATCGCCGATCATATTTTTAGGTTGCGAACATGACATCTAATTTATGTTTCAATGCAAAATCCGCAAAAAAACGTAATTAAAAAAAAAAAATTTACTTATTTTAATTACATTAAAAATTTTGTTGTTTAAAATTATAAAAATATCATGAATATTAATCAATTAAGGATTAAATGAATTAGAACCAATAAACTTTCTATCATTTAGGTCATATGGAAGTTTTCATTCTGAGTCCCACAACGTCTTATAGGTAGATGGATCATCGCCCGACTGCTGTCCCGGAGACGCGTGTTCGATTCCCGCCAGCCTTCGTTTTCTTCTAACCCGATTTTTCTGTTTCAGCTTTATAATATAAAATACTATCTTTTAAGAATATATACATATATGTAATTTCTAATGTTGTCAATTCTTAATTTAAATAAATGTGAATTATGCGTTAAATGTAGAACATGTGTGTAGGTAGGCTTGTGTGAAAGATTGCAACACGTATTTATTTTTTTTACTATTCCCACTGTAGCAGATTTTGCTAACCAGTTAGTAATTCGGTGCGCACGGTCCCTGCGCATCATTTTACTACAGCACTTTGTAAATACTGTTATCTTCTACAGATATTAATCCAACAAATTTACTATTTTCTCCTACCAAAATTAGTAAATAGTGCAGACTTGCAGTTTTACTACAGAGGTTAATAAATACTTCAAATGTCTTTTACAATAAATGCAATTGTTTTAACTTTTATTCCAATATATTTTATAATTCTTTAAGTAGCTACGAGTTACTATTGAGGTTAGTAAATATTATTAAAATTTGCTTTTTGCCTCTCATTGCAAAGTTCAGATAGTGAAATCTAGTGCGATTTTTAACAAGAAATACATACAAGGGTTTCTCAGTGTATATACCCACTTGAACACCACTAGTTTCCAACCGAGCAAGTGACGCCTACCCCGAAAGGGAAATGGCTTAATAGTATATTAATAATAATAATAAGATTTCTTGAATTATTTTATTAAGATTATTTTAACCCTTAAAGCTTATGGATCTCTGAAGTGAAAAATTGCATAGTTTATAAAATTATCTGAATTTGAATTTTGGTCTGATCGAAAAATTGAGTTAGGATAGTTTCGAAATATACTTGATATCAAGTACAAATTTAGATTGAAATTTCCTAATCTATCAGAAGAATTGTTTTCTCTACTTTTTTTTATTTTTCAAATTTTGAACACCATATAATTTTTTTAATTTTCATCCAATCTATAAATGAAATTTCGATAATTTGCAAATACTTTTGTCATCTACTAGAAACTTTGACAAGAATTTCTAAAACTGAAAAAAAATTGTTTCAAGTTTTTAAAATGATGTAAGTTTTTTAATTTTGGTGGGAAATATCTGGTTAACGAACTTGAATTTCATTTGAAGACTCTCAAGAATTATATAAAAGGCTGATTCGACTTTTGAAATCCTTCAAAATTAGCGTGGCTACAACATTCAGGTACACCGAAAAAACGATATTCTAATATTAAGATTGTCATATTCTTACAGGCATATTCTTAGTAATATTCTTAATGAAGCAAGCGAAATCCTTACTTTAAGAATATCTTCTAGCCAAAGGGAAAAAATATTCTTAAAATGAGAATATGAGTGGGGAAAGAAGAAACGCGCAAAGGATAGTGCGCCTTGCTCTGTTCAATCAGTTTTTTCAATGTTTGTGCGTATCAGTTTTGTGCGTATCAGTTTTGTGCGGTCAGTTTTTCGCATTCGTAATTATTAACAAGCGTGAAGAAACGCATCAAATTGTAAGGATAAATCGCGTGTGCACGTCCATCTCCTTCTCCTTATGGAAAATGTTAGAGTGAGAAATGTCTGATGTCACATTGAGGTTGAATACCGGCGTACCACACAGAGACATAACCTCTCTACATTATTTATTTGTTGACATGTGACATCAAACTTTTCTCACATTAACGTTCTCTGCGAAGAGATAGAGATAGAGTTAGAGATGTATACATGCGATTTATCCTCAGAATTGGTTGCATTTCTTCGAGCTCGTCACTTATTATCCAATTACTGCGACAGATTTCAGATGAAAAATGGAAGAAGTGAAAACGTGGCTAGAAGACCACCAACTTGGCGAGCTTGTCCACTTATTTGAATATAAGTATTAAGAATGATTTTTTTAAAAGTTATTTTGTGGATTGACTTCTTTTAAAGTTATTTTTCGCTTTGTTTTTTTGTGTTTAATCTCTTTTCCAGTGGTGTAGTCCTAAAAGAAAAAGTGGCTATTTTATATTTTTATTCCAGAATTCATTTTGTTTGTTTAAAAATTCTACTATTTGGGAAAATGTAATTATTTTGTTGAAAACGCAACTGCGTTGTTAAAAAAGTCATCTTTTTATCAAAAATTCAAGTATTTTGTTAACAAGTTATTTTTTTAGTTAAAGTTGTTCATCTCTGATTGAAAAGTTAACTATGTTCATGGAAATTCGTTTCCTGTTTGGTTGAAAATCAACTTTTTTCAACTGATAATAAAAATGTTCCATTTTTGGTTGAAAATTTATCTTTTTCAGTTAAAAATGTAACTATTTGGTTAAAATTTTATCTTTTTTAGTTCAGAGTTCAACTTTTTCGTGGAAAATTCATGTATTTTGTAGAAAATTCGTCTTTCTGGCTAGAATTTTAATCTTCTTGGTGGAAAATGTATTCTTTTTGGTTGAAAAAGCAATTGTTTAGTTGAAATATTAACTGCTACATGCTTCATTGAGAATTCATCTCTTTTGGTTCAAAAGTCCGTTATTTGACTTAAACATGAACTGTTTTGACAAAAAAATAATTTTTTATATTTGAAAAGTCAACTATTTGCTTTGAAATTAACTTTTATGTTCAAAATTCTACTGTTTTGTAGAAAATTCATTCAATTAAATTCATCTTTTTAGCTTCAAAATTCAACAGTTTGGTAGACAGTTGAACTATTTGGTTGAAAATTAAACTTTTTGGTTGAAAAATCTTTTTTTGGGTTGAAAGTGTATATTTTTGTAGATAATTCGTCTTTTTGACGTTCAAATTGGAAAAAATTGGTTGGAAATTCATGTATTTTGTTGGAAAGTCGTGTTTTTTGTTAGAAAATTAATCTTATTTGTTCAAGATACAAGCTTTTGGTTAAAAATTCAACCATTCGGTAGAAAATGTATATATTTTGTCAGAAAGTCATCTTTTTGGGTACAAAATTATTCATGTGTGTTGAAAGCTCAACTTTTGCGTTGAAAATTCTACTATCTTCTTGAAAATTCATCTTTCTTGATTGAAAATTATCTTTTTTGTTAAAAATTCATTTTTTCCGATTTCAAGTCCACTGTTTACTAAATCTTTGTTTGCTGAAAATTCAACTATTTTTTAAGAAATTGAACTATTTTGTAAAAAAT
>CAKNXH010062244.1:0-45215 GCA_932178445.1 Andricus quercusramuli
ACACCTGATCTATTGTAACTGGACATTTTGAATAGTTCTACTACACTAGTATAATTGCAGGGTTTTCCGGCATTCAAATTAATCTGTGGTCGGTTTGGGTTCCAGTTTGGAAATTTCCTTTTCACTTTATTACTCTAAAATTTTTTAAGGGTTTTAACTTCGAAGACGCATAAAATCAATTTAAATAACAAAATTATTTCGAAAAATTTTAGTTTCCTCATAATAGTCGGTTATTATATTTTTTACTTGCTTTTCTAACTTCCAGATGTTGAAGGATTGCTTAATTATTTCAGAGGCCTCGATGTAGGACTTGTTCAATTTTTAGTGCATTTAAATTGGGCATTAAAAATTTCGCTTTGATTAATTTGTCAATTTCAACAGTATGAATTTGTAAAATCAGAGTTGGCCAAGCAATTTCGGGAAAAATAATCATAACAAAATGTATAAAGAAGTTTTGTATAAAGTGTCGTACAGAAATTTTTTAATTACATTTGAGAAGTGCCTTGGCACATTTTTTATCATTTTCGAACCTTGGATAATGAACTGCAACAAATTTTATGAATATTTGAATGTACGTGATCTTTCTAAGGATACACAGCTTAGCTACAACGACTGGCGTGTCACGATTTTTATTGTTTTATGGTGGGATGAATCAGCTATTCCCTTTTCCCGCAAATGGGAAAATTTTATTGCAGTCCAGTTTCAATACTCAGGTACACCAACTTCTTGAGATCTGGGCAGATGACAATTCCGCCCTGGCTACCTGAGGTAGGTTCCCCCACTACGCGGCTTCCCCTCACTCAGTCGAGCTGCCGTCGTCGATCCTAGTCAGCGGGAGTCCTTTTACATAATGAGCACAAAAATGCGGAATATAAATTTTTTAAGTTTAGCACTTATCAATTCACAAATGAAATATTCGAGATCTGCTAATTATAACGATTCCAACGATATGTTATTTGACTAAAAAAAGTTGAAAATCAAGGAAGGCTCTAATGTATAGAAAATTTTGTGGAAAATTTTATTCAAATCCACTGCAGTAGCTTTAGTTTATAGGTACAATATTTTACTTAGCTTGTTTCGAAGAGATTCATGTGGCCTGCTTTTTCTAAGCAATTGTCCGGATGTGTGTGTGTGTGTGTGTGAATGCCACGCTTTTTTGTGAACACGATAACTAGAAAGCTTTTCTATCTTTTCTACTATAAAAGATGGCTTTTTAAACAAAATACTTGAATTTTAAGCCACATAATTAAATTTTTAACATAATGGTTGAAATTTCCACTTAAAAATATAAATTCCCGACAAAAAGTGGCATAGTATATATTTCAATCAAAAAACATGAAATTTATACAAAAAAAAAGTTTTTCAACCCTTTCAGTCACGCAATTCAAATGTTTTTGGATTGCTATTGAAAATAGAAGTCTCAATATTATAGAGAATTTTATCAATTAAACTATATTTTTATATTCTTTCAATACTAAAGTAACTAAAAATGCAAAAAATTTCAGGAATTTTAATGAAATATAAAGAAATGAAGAGAAAAGTACAAATAAATCAGGTAGCCTATATATAGGCTTCTGTGACTGAAAGGGTTAAAGCCAAAAAGACGAATTTAGTAAGCAATTATTTTTCAACGAAACTGATGCATTTTTACCCAATAAAAGTGAAATTTTAAATCAAGAAAATGATTTTTTTACCAAAAAAAGAGAATTTTCAACTAAAAAAGCTCAATCTTAAAAAACGAAAAAGTTACATTTTCAGATAAAAAATTAATTTTTAATAAAAAAAAAGACTTTTCCACTAAACTGTTCAATACTTAAGAAAAGACATAAACCTTCAATCGTTGGAATCGTTATAATTAGCAGATCTCGAATATTTCATTTGTGAATTGATAAGTGCTAAACTTAAAAAATTTATATTCTGCATTTTTGTGCTCATTATGTACAAAGGACTCCCGCTGACTAGGATCGACGACGGCAGCTCGACTGAGTGAGGGGAAGCCGCGTAGTGGGGGAACCTACCTCAGGTACCCAGGGCGGAATTGACCATCGCCCTTGAAAACTAATCCCTGGCAAGAACGGGCAGGTGACCTGCTGTCGTCGATCCTGGTCAGCGGGAGTCCATTGTACCTAATGAGGACTATAGAATGCAGAATATAAATTTTTTTTAAATCAGCACTTTGTAATTGATAAAAATAATATTCGAAATCTGCGAATTGTAGCGATTCCAACAATATGTTATTTTAATTAAAAAATTGAAAATTCCGCAAGAACTGCAACAATGCAAGACATAAAATTCGTGGTATCTGTCGTTTTCTTAAAGAGAAAAACCAGGTAGAAGTGATAGTAGTGGTTTTTTGGTGTTATTGAATTTCACAATGGGGTTGGGAGTTTATCTTACGGCTTTCTGAATGTGGGTTGTATGATTATTTTTAATTTATATATTTTTTCACTAGCTTCCATGGAAGCTCTCATTATTAGTTCAGGTAATAGTCATAGGGGTGGTTTTTTGGTCTTCTTGAATATTATTATTAGGTTGAGAGTTTACCTGCCGGTCTCGTGAACGGGATTTGGACGATTATTTTCAATTTATAAATTTTTTCTATTTCTCAGGGAAGTTCTCGTAATTGGTTTAGGCAAAAGTGATAGGAGTGGTTTTTTTGGTGTTCTTTAATATTATTACAAGGTTGGGAGTTTAACTCACAATTTTCTTAACTTGATTTGGATGATCATTTTTAATATATACATATTTTGTCGCTATTTTTCGTGGAGGCTCTCGCCTGGGGTTTTTTTTGTGCTATTGAATATTATTATGGGGTTGAGAGTAACTTTAGGTTTTCCGAATGTGACTTGGATGATTTTGTGTAATTTATAAAATTGTTCACTATTTTCCGTGGAGGCTCTTGTAATTAGTTCAGGTAAATGTGCTAAGGGTGGTTTTTTAGTGTTATTGAATATTATTATGGTGTTGAGATTTTAACTTGAAATTTTCTGAACGTGGTTTCGATGATTACCTTCAATTCATATATATGTTTTTACTTTTCTCCCTGGAAGAAATATCAACAAATGTAAATTGTACGTACTTGTGGTAAAAAAGAAAGCGTTGTGCATGGTATTTATGTAGAGATAATAAAACAATGGAGCTATTCTTGTATTTTCAGAAGTGCCTTAATTTTTATTTATTATTGACGAGGTAATTCGAAACAAACGTAAAATAAGTGATTCTTGTAAATTGACACCTAAACCGAAAATTGAAAGTTAAATTTTCATCCAAAAATTAAAAAATTAAAAATAATGTAAATAACAGTACGATAAGAAATTTCAGTCTCATATATACATACATTATTAATATAAAGCATATGATAGGAATAATTTTTCGTAGTATCCTATTAAAATATACCCTGATGAGATTTAAATAATCTCGAAACATGTTGGTTCCAAAAGTAGTATAAAAAAGTCGGAGAAAGAGAAAGGAAATGAGAGTGAGGATGGCTTGGTTGTCTCTTTTCCGATTCTCTCCCTCTTTTTTCATCTTGTTATATACTTGTCTCTAACGAGCCGATCAAAACGTTGTTTGGAAACATATTTTAAGGCCTTTCTATGCAATTCTTTTTGCATATTTTGAACTTTTCGAATATGTTTTTTCAAAATAACTGCTTTTTGGATTCATAATGTTTCTGAGCCTTTTTCTTCAAAAATAGAATTTTTGCACAGATTGACTTGATGATATTGTGTTTCTAAAATTTTTCTTACAAAACCGATTTAATTTCGCTTAAAAATTCTCAAAATGTGCATTTGTTCACATAATTTGTTCATAAAATAACAAATATTAATGCATTGCAAAAGATTTTTAAACAACAATTATCAGAAAATCATAATTCCAGGAAAGGTCAAAAGAAAAACTGATTTCTTTCCGTTTATAAACGCCTAAAGTGCGCATTTGTTCACATAATTGGTTTAAAAAATGAAGGCATAGCAATATTTATTCAGGAAACATACTTGGAAATATAATTGCAACAAGATAAGAAGAAAATATGATTTTTTTTTTCGTTAAAAAACGATTGAATTATGCATTTGTTTATATAATTTGTCTGTAAAATAAACAGATATTGATGGATGGTAACATTTTTCCAGAAAACATAATCGTTGATATAATTGCAGCGAGGCTAGAAGAAAACCCATTTTTTTCTGCCCATAAATTTCTGCAATGTAGATTTGTTTATATAATTTGTCTATATAATTAGTGAATAACATTAAGCCGTCAATTTTAATGACCATTCATCATTCTAACGATGAAAGCAAGGTACTTCAGAGCAGAATGACCCCCAATGTCGATTATTTGTTGATACAATTTTTATCTAACAATTAACTTTACAAGTGGACAATTTTTTTTCTTTCATATACTTCTGCATTGAATAGGAAAAGTTTTTCCTGGTAGATAAAGAATAAAATTGAAACAATCCATAATTTGTTCATATGAACATAAAAATAAATGAACAAAAACATAAAAAATCTTTTTCACAATTTTCTGACAAATTAAGTCCTATATTTTTATAAAAAATAAATGTAAAATCGGTACATAATTGCGTTCTGAATATCATTTTGAACCTCGTTTTTCCATTTCACGCGGCTTCAATTTCCAGAGTTGCACCGTCGAAAGGGTCGGTGCAAATTTATTTGCCCTTTCGCAGCGTAGAGCAGAACAGAGCGTATACTCGAATACGGTTTTACTCTCGACTAGAGTAGAGTTTATATATCGAATACGCAGCATGCACTATCCAGGTGCAAAGCAGGTAAGAGTATTGTCAAACCGAATACCTGAAACGAACCGCGCGGGAGCATTGCCGCAAATCGAACGCTCCACTCTGGTCAAGGGCGGATCCAGAAAATTTATCCGAGTAGACATTTTCGAAAGGAAATTTTCAAATAGATTAAAACAGGGCGATTTATTCCACTTTCTTTATATTTCTGAAATATGCACGTGTGAAAGCACGTGCGTAGTTGAGGTCGTGCAGAAATTGCGTAAAGCATCTAGGGTCTGTGTGTCAGCGGGGGGGGGGAGTAGGACAACAATTGTTGTATGCTCTGTTACGACTTTATCAAAAATTAATTTTTTTTGTTGAAAATTCAGTTGAAACAAACAGTTGGAAGTTGAACTGTTTGTTTGAACATTAATCTTTTTCGTTAAGGATTAAACTATTTTGTCGATAATGCAACTTTTCTGGTTACATTCAATTGTGTTTTTTTCAATCAAAACATTTTTTGGCTTAAATATCAAGTACTATATTTTTTATTAAAAAATCAGCTTTTTGGGTTGACAATTCAAATTCTTCTTTGAGAGTCGAAATACTTAATTGAAAATTAATTTTTTTCCGCTGAAGATTTGTAATATTAGTTGAAACTGAAACTCTTAGCTTGAAAATATACTTTTTTGTTACAAACTCATGCTGAAGCTTAAAATTAATTTTTTTGGTTCAAACTTAATGCAATTTGATTTAAATTCGTAAATAAATGTATTGGTTAAATATGAAAGTGTTTTGTTGAGAATTAATCTGTTTTGGTCGAGGATTCAACTGTGTTTCTGAAAATTGATATTTTTTTTATCAAATTCATTAGCATTTCATTTAAAATGAAAATATTTTTTGGTTCAAATATAAACTATTGTATTTTTTCTGGAACATTCATCTGCATAGGTTGGTCATTCAACTTCTTGGTTTAAATTTGAACTGCTTTCTTCAAAATTTATCTCTGGTTGGAAATTAAGCAACTCGATTACGAATTTATGTATTTTGCAGAAAAATCGCCTTTTTTGGTACTAATTACATTTTTTCGTAAAAATGATTCTCTTTGGTGGAATGTTCATCTCTTTTGGTTGCATGGATCGCTTGAGTTTTGAAACCAGGTAAGTGGTTTGTGATCGGTAACTATTTTAAATTTTCTACGATACAGATAGTGCCGAAAATGCGTAACACAGAACACAATTGCTAAAGCCTCCTTGTTGTACGTGTCGTATTTTACTTCATGAACATTTAGTGCTCTGGATACGTAGCTTACTGATTTATCTCTTCCAATTTCGCACTGAGATAAAATTCCGCCCATCGCAAACCCTGATGCATCCGTCTTAAGGATAAATGGCTTATCAAAATCAGGTCTTTCTAAAAGAGGTTCCTCACATAGTTCATTTTTTAGTGCGATAATATCCGGCGAGTCCCAAGAATTGTTTTATATTTTTGACATTTTTCGGGACAGGAAAATTTTTTACCGCGATAGTTTTCTTGGGGTCTGGACGTATCCCATCTTTATCAATGATGTGACCCAAGTAAATTACTTCTGGACGTAAAAATTCGCATTTGTCCGGTTGTAATTTTAAATTTGCTGAGCGTAATCTCTCCATAAGTGTATTAAATTTTCGTTGGTATTCTTCTAATGAGTTCGCATAGATGACAATGTCGTCGAGATACACAAATAAATCGGTACCAATCAATCCTGACAGGGTAATATTCATGAGGCGTTGGAAGCAAGCTGGGGCATTTTTAAGACCGAATGACATCCGGTCAAACTCGTAATGACCATACGGGGTGGAAAATGCCGTTTTATGGGAATCTTCCGGACTCATTTTGATTTGATGAAATCCCAAAGCAAGGTCGAAAACTGAAAAATATTGTGCATTTCCTAGCTGGTCTAGAATTTCGTGAATGTTTGGAAGAGGGAATGAGTCACTTATGGTTTTTTCATTCAATTTCCGAAAATCAAGGACCATTCGCCATTTTTTGTTACCTGGGGAATCCGCTTTTTTAGGGACAATCCAAACAGGGGTATTAAATGGGGATTGCGAAGGCTTAATAATTTCGTTTTTTAATAGGTCGTTGGTTTGTTTCAGTAATTCGTCCTTGTGTACGGGCGGGAATCGATATTGACGCGTGAAAACAGGTTGGTCGTCGGTCGTTGGTACCCTATGTTGGAGAACACTGGTAGCGGTGAGTCGTTCTCCTGGGATGTGGAATCGATCCGCATGTTCCTCGACTAACATTATTACGTGTTCTAATTCTTCTGCATTTGAATGCTGTAATCGAAGTAAATTCTTAATCTGTTCGGTTCTTTTCTTATAAGTAGTGTTATAGACCCTTCTTGCTGGAGTTAAAGTTTCTTCGAAATTGATCAAGTCATTGAATATTTCTTCCGCGGGTTTTGAAACATTTAATTCGCTTTCTAACTCTGAATCAAAAGGTTGCTCTACTAATTGCTCAAAATCCTCAAGGGTTACTTGTGGGATTCGCATTTCTACGGGTTTCGTGTGAGTGTTCACAATTTTTACGTAAGCCTTACCTTCATTATTGGTAACTAATGCATTTTCTAAAAATATTCCCGACCCGACCGATAATTGAGGAATGTAACCAACTTCCTTTTCCTTGTTTTTGTTGGACTTCATTTACTTCCAGGCATCTCGTTGCATAGTTAATTTTTACATTATTATCCATGGAAAATTCAAAACCTAATACACCGTCGTCGTCAACCGGAGCTTCCTTCGGGATTATATTAGAAGTCGTTACGTATCCGAAGACTTCTACCTTTACTTGTCCCAAAGTGTGGACAGGGTGTTCGTTAATTCCGGTTAATCTTAGGATTTTAAATCTGTTTACTGGAGTTGAGGGTTCAATCATAGTCTCCTTTAAGAGGTTCAGTCCAGCGCCTGTATCGATCATTAAACGGACGGGGTTTTTTAAACCTGGGGCTTTAATAACAATTGACGGTATTATGTTTCCCTTACTAAAATTAAATTTTTGAGTGATTGTTTCTGGATTTTTATCTTCAGTTTGGTCGGATGCTTCTAATTTTGTGACGTTGATGCCTGCCCCATCGCATCCTGCCTGGGGAGGTCTTGCCCGTTTCCCGACATCCCTTGAGGTAATTGAGGATTTAATTGTTCGCGCATTTTGTTGTTGTATTGCCTTTACCGACAATCTTTGATCATGTTGCCCCGTTTTTTTGCAGTAATTGCAAATCAAACTATTTGCATTTTGCGTTGGATTCAAAGGAGGGTTGGAATATGGGTGAGCTTCAAAATTTCGTGGTTCTTGAGGTGCCCACATAGCCCTGTCTCTATGTTGAAATTGACCTTGATTAATTTGCGCTTGTGGCGGTGACCATTGATTTTTCATTGGAGGAGGTATTCTATTACTCCATGGTTCATGTAATTGTTTAACATTTTGAGAAGGTGTGAAACGGTAGGGTAAATCGTTAAAAGGGGGTTGTGTACGCTGGTTAACATTTCCGAGTGCTCGACAGGTGGGCGCGGCATGACCTCTCTTGTTACATATCTGGCACACTATCAGGTTTGCTTGTGCGTAATTTACCCTAGCCGATTTGTCCTCCCCTTCATAAATTTTATTATTTTTCTCTAATTCACCTGGCCCTTGCCTGTAAAGGGTTCCCTTCCGTAGATCCGCGGCCGCGCTAAGTTTCCGTTCAATTTCTATAGCATTATTTGTAACGTCTCTAAACACATCTCCTGCCTTCACCTTAATTTCGAGTTCGGGTCTTAATCGGCGCATAAAACATTGAACGAGATCTTTCTTTAATCCGGTGTTAAATCCCTCGTCCAGTGATCCATCATTATTTATACGATGCATAAGAAAATATTTTGTAACCCTGTTTTTCTTTTTTTTAAATCATAAATATTAAATACAAAGAAGAATCTTTTTAGGCAGTTCCTTAATTCCAGATTTACCTAAATTTCAAACAAAGAGATTACCCTTTTTGAAGTATGTAATAGGGATTCGATTGACCTTTTTGAGTTTTTCCGGCCAATGCACCAACAAATTTAGATCTGTTACGTCCTGAGGGTCGTACCAGGTCTATACCTTTAAATTGTTTCTCACCTGTTTTATCTACAGAGCTGAGGACTCTGGACTAATGGAACAGGAAAAGGCCAGATGAACAATTAGAGGTTTACAACAATTAGGTTACAATTAGATTTGTTTAGTTAAGATTTGAATATTTTGTATAATTGGAAAGGCGGAAGTGACTACTGCGAATTCTTATTTGTGTTCCTCTGTTGTGTTCCTGAAAGAACACAACTTATATATTGGAGAAAACCAGAAAGAAGGATATAAAAAATGTAAAGAAAGTGACCTTACCTGGAAAAGAGTTGATTTAGAAGTAAATAGTATTCCTATGTCTGGAGAACGAGACGGCACTGCACTGGAGAACGTAAAGGGTATTCCTAGGGTTGGAGAACGAGGCGGCACTGCACTGGCGAACGAAACTGGTATTCCTATGTTTGGAGAACGAGATAGAACGAGACGGTCACTGACTCAAAGGGTTGGTAGCAAAACTCGCAATTCGACGGAAACTGATTCTAGCTTGAACAGGTGGTTGCAACAGATGCCCGAAGAACGGTTGTCGACACGAGACTGATTTCAGACCCAAGAGTATTTTTTAACAGCCGAAATGTAGTATCTTATATGCTGTGGGTGGTTGGGAGATTCTGCCTAAGAAGGGATGCGTGTCGAGGTAAATGTCCTTCATGCAGATATTCCTCTAGGAGGGGATGCGTGTCGAGCTCATGTTGATTACACGTGTTCTTTCCCTTCCTCCTAGATAACGTATTTGTCAGGAAGCATCTCGAGGTTTGACAGACTCCGTGGGGTGGACCTTGTGTTTCCCCCTGTGTGTGTCTCCGCCACTATATTGATTACGCGTGCCACTTTTTAGTTGAGTGTACAATTTCTAGGAAACATTTAGAGGTTTAACAGAATTCGTGATGTGACATGATATTTGCCTCGTATGTATCTCCGCCTTTGAAATGAAAGGGTCAAAAATGCTTCATTATGATTTGCTACAATTTGTCGGTGGTTCCGCCTATTCTGACGCTATTCTAAAAGTGATTGACATTTTCGATTCACTTTTCCTAAAAATGTTTACAGAGACAAAAAGTATCTGAGCTAAGTAAGTCACGACGTGACATTTACAATGGTAAAAAGTATCAGGAATTCGTGTCAAATTTAAGAGAAGCTGACAGACATAGTTATGCTACACTTATTTTTAATACCGATGGAGCACCCTTGTTCAAGAGTTCAACTTACTCCATTTGACCTATTTTTCTAATGCTAAATGAGGTACCATTCAATGTAAGAACCAAAGAATTGATTCTAGCGGGTATTTGGTTCGAAAAAGATAAACCTAACATGAATATATTCCTCGAGCCATTTGTTGAAGAAATGAACGAACTATCGAGCAAGGGAGTTCAGTGCATCATAAAAGGGGAGCCAATTTTCATTCAAGTTTTTACTTTAATTTGCTCTGTCGACTCTGTAGCTCGTGCGCCACTGCACGGATTTACTCAATTTAATGGCTCATACGGCTGTGGCCTGTGTCTTCACCCTGGTGAGTGGGTTCGCAATAGCTCTAAAAACCCAGGATCTGGAAATATTGAGTATCCTTTGATGAATGAAATTCCAAAAGAGAGAAATGTTCAGAATACCGTACAGCACATGAAGAAAGCTGTTACTTCTAGAAAGCCTGTTTTTGGAGTTAAATGTCCATCACAATTGATAAATCTAACGCATTATGACATTATTAAGGGTTATGTCGTAGAATCTTTGCACTGTGCCTCTGGAGTTGCTAAACAATTTGCCACTACCTAGTTTGGCAATAAAAAGAAAGCCGGGCTTTTCTCTAGATCAATTATCTCTGCAATCGAAAAACTTATTACTAGTATCAAAGCACCTCACCAGATTATTAGACTAACTCGGGAGTTTTCAGAAAAAGAGTTTTGGAAAGATCGCGAATGGGAGAACTGGACTATTTTTTACAGTATGGTAGTACTCCAAAACATATTGCCAAGCCCCTTTTGATGCACTGGGCTTTTTATGTTGAAGCTGTTTATATATTAACAAAACAAGAGATAAAAATTGATGAACTTGACCTAGCTGATAAACTATTATACAAATTCGTTGCTCGTACCGAAATTCTGTACTCTAAGACGTCAATGACATTTAATGTGAACTTGCTAGGACACTTAGCGAAAAGTGTTCTTGATTGGGGACCACTCAGCTGAAAATTCCTGTACAGGAACCTCGAAGAATCCTCTACATCTTCCTGTACACAAACCTGCACACGAACCTGTACATGTAATCTTGACGGTTCCTGTGCAGGAATTTGGCGAAGGAAACTGTACATGATCCTGCAAAGAAACCTGCACCGACAAAAGAACCTTTGAATGATCCTGTGCAGGTGCCTGTACAGGAACATGTATAGGATCCTTCACAGAAAGCCGTAAAAGGAACCTTTGGAAGGATCCTGTACAGAAACACGTATAGGTCCTCTACAGAAAGCCATTGCGAAAACTGATGACGCTTACAGCTATAAACTTGCCTTCCTTTTATTCCCTCAAAGAACCAACTCACTATCGAGAGAGCCAAGACACCAGCGAACCCTGGTGGATTAGTTCCTATGCAGGTTCATGTACAGGATCCTGAACATGTTCCTTTACATGAACACACACCTCAATTGACTATGTGAAGGAACCTGTACAGGAACATTCAAAGGTTAGCTTGTATACAGGTTCCTTTGCAGGATCATGTACGGTTTCCTTCGCCAAATTCCTGCACAGGAACCGTCAAGATTACCTGTACAGGTTCGTGTGCAGTTTCGTGTACAGGAACATGCGCAAGATCATCCGAGGTTCCTGTACAGGAATTTTCAGCTGGGCACTCTGGTGTCATAGCGCATTTTCCTTCGAATCTGGAAATGGACATTTATTAAATGTGATACACACAGCCAAGTGTGTACATCACCAAATATGTCGACATATTTGTATAAAGTACAGTTTTCTAACTTTAAAAGATCATGTTTTTCCGTTTTCTTCATTTACCGTTGAAAATTATTGCAGAACAATTGGTACAACAATGGCTAAAATAACTCTTAAAACCAAAAACATTCGATATTTTGTTTTTACATCCAGAGTGAATGTATTCTGGTTAGAAAAACTAAACCTCCCTAAAGGAATAGTTAAATATGAGAAGATAGTAAAAAGCGGTTGCTTATATATGAGGCGTTAGGTACAAAAACCACCTAACCCGGGTTAGGTTGTTTTTCAGTAAATTGCTTTTTTATAATCTGTAAATCCTACTTGATAGTATACAACTTGAAAATAACGTAAAAAAACTTTTCTATCTCTAATTACGCAATTTTCGAGGTGCGCGCGCACTCACATACGCATATACCGCGCAGGGTCCCGTGTCCGCTGCCCGCTCACCGCTGTCGCTCAGCTGTGCAGATCGCAGTAGTCGGATCATCTGTATTTTTGTTATTTCAATTCCTCGAAATTGTTTATACAAATTTTACCCCAGTAACATATCGTTTAACGGAAAAATCTCAAAGGAGTTTTCTTCTGAATTTTTTCTATAGAATCGATTGGCAAATATTTTTTTTAAATTAACATGTTGACATTTTTTTTAAATAATTTTTTATAATAAAGTGTAATTTATAAATAATTCTTGAGTTTTTAACAATATAATGTTGTTTAAATAAATAAATATGTGATTAAAAACCATTAAATAATGATTAAGAGGTAAAACTAGTGAAAAACAAATCCTCAAACCCCGTTCTATGGAAGAACAACCTAACTCTTTTTGTTTATTTTCCATTATTTAAATAATTTTTTGGGGGAAAAAATGTATTTCAACAACAGGATTCTATTCCTAAATGTTGATACTTCATTTGTATAAAAGGATTAATTTTAAAATTAATATTTTCTTAGTTGCATAACAATTTGAAATCTTTAAATTGATTAATCTCAAAACACGACATTTCGAGTTAGGTTGTTTTTGTACCTAACGCCTCATATGTCTTCAGGCAAAAAAATGAACGTTCTAATAATTCGTATGCTCAATTACAAAACGGTTCTTATTAAAAATTGCATCATTTTATAGTAGACCCAGGTACTAAGTTAGAATACACGACAGTACAAACAGTTTTTACGGGAAATGTATACATAAGCTCTTGTGGTATGTTGCGAAAAATTGTAGAAGTTCAGAATGAACAAATAGCTATATTAACTAATGATATTGTAAAAGTATGTGTGCATATGGTGATCAACGACATTGAATATCTCTGCGCTGTTCCTGATTTACATTATTATTAACAAAACAGCAATGTATCAGTGCTCTATTCTCATTTGAAGAAGAAAATTTTAAAACATTGTAGAATTGTGCAAAAACTTCGCAGCTCGATCAAGGTGAAACTTTATGACGTTCGTGAGAGCCCAGAAAAAAATCGGATTTCTTAGTTTTGTACTTTGCGTAGATTTTGAAAATTACAAGCGGCCAGCAATTTGCAATTTAATAATTAATATTTATTTTCGACGCTAAATTTTTGTAAGAAGTTCCTGTGCATAGCTCATTGCCTGCTTTTCATAATCGAGCGCTTACATTCTACCTTTTAGTATGACAAAGTGAGAAAGTAAGGAAAAAATCTTAATATAAGTGAATCAATGAAGATTCTTTATCTTCACACGTTCGAAAGTTTGTACGCTAGTTAATATTGAAAACATTGATCTGTAACCTTAGTGTTCTGCTAGTCTCAAGATTGAGAATAAAAGACTTTTCAAGTGTGAAATCAGTGAGATTTATTTATAATTAGGTTCGCGATTACTTAAAAAGCTCAAGATTATAGCTCCATCACAGTGGGCACAAAATTTCACGACGTCTTAAGGACATCGCTACAACATCTTTAAGACGTCCTATGTCCATGTCTTTACGATATCATAAAGATCTCTTCAAATGTTGTGCTCACTTGTATAATATTTAAGGTTTCAAGGTTTTTGTTTTCCATACAATGATTTATGTATAAAATATGAAAAAAGTTCCTATCATATTCGTATGTTAATAACTTATTCAGTTCGTTTATAAAAAATGTTTAATGCTACACCTCGAAAAAATAAATAATTTTTTCAAAATATTATCTTCTTCAATTCTAAGCAATAATTAAAGTCCGTGAAAAACTTTATATAAATAAAAAATAACTTTCATACTACGTTAAACCAGGACTTCGTAAACGACGTCGAAAACTACGTCGTAAACGATGTCGTAAACGATGTCGTAAACGACGTCGTTTACTGTCCCAATTTCTGACCTCGTATACGACATCGTTTACGACGTAGTTTACGACGTCGGAATTTTCAACAGGTTGTGATCTAGTAATCACAACTAAACAGTTTAGAAAGGGTACCCGTACTCAAGCAATGGTCACTAGTACCATCATAATCTGCAATGTAATACAGCACTCTTCATAACAATTATTTTTCCATTTTTCTCCGTGTAATGTAACTTCCGACATATTTCCAGATAGGACCACATAAGAATTCGTCAGGCAAAATAATTCCATTTTCTGTTTTCGATATCCACTTGGAAGCCGGATAGAGCCTGATAGGAAACCGTTTTCGAACATAGACGAAAACATTCTCCTAACGTAAGTTCCGATGCAGTTTCGGATAGGGCCGAATAAAATTCAATAAAGCCAAAAATTCGATTTTGTTTCCTATGTCCGCTTGGAAGCCGGAGAGAGCCAGATAGGCAATCGTTTTCGGACTTGAATGAAAACAAACAGTCTTCTCATGAAAGTTCTGACCAACAGAGTTTGATTCCCCCCACCCTGAAATTCTGGAAGCATGTACATAATAGATATTGCAAGAAGTTCGAAAAGTCAGACAAGACAGTGACCCCTAAATTCAATTAGTTTACCCTTGCTGAGCAGGTTTGAAATACTAGTATAATTTAAGCTGAACTTCAGTAATGCAAACCTAAATAAAGTTTTAAATACAATGAGAGGTAAATTTAGTAAAATGGGACAATCTTCTGATGAACTAACAAAAGTACCGTACCTTGTTAAAGGGCTACTTAATGTATGTGAAACTCAAACAGATAATAGATATAAATTAAAAATAAAAGGTTTTCCTGCTGTTTCTAGAAAATATAGAGGTCGTGCAGCAGGTGAAGTTTAAATTGTAATCAATAATACTAAATATGGTAACGTTAATTCGAGTATATCTACCACCTGAAAAAAGGTAACTGTTTGTGATTTTGATAGAATAATACATTTATTTACGGAGGTGATCATAATTGGACAAATGAATTGCAGAAATATAGCATTAAACTGTCCCACTAACACTAACAATGGTGAGAAACTACTGCAGATGTGTCTTATAAGAAATATCACGATATTTGCGTCAACTGATTATACATTAGGGGAAACCTCCCCACAGTGGATAGCTTCCTACAGTGGACATTTGTAAATAAAAGCGAAATGCCTAAAGTAAACCTAATTTGCGCATTTGGTATGATTTAAGTAGATAAAAATGCATCAGAAGACAGAATTTCATGTTATACCTAATTATAATAAAAGAGAAAAGTATAAAAAACTATTTTTGACATGACCAAGAAACTTTGTCCTCCACTTTAGTAATTTTGCTTCCTCATAGAGGAAGCTTTGTAATGGTAACATTTTTCAAATTTTTTAAATTCATTTAATTGAACCCTCCCTAATTTAAAAATGTCGAATACAATGTTCTAAGCAATTGTCCGGATGTGTGTGTGTGTGTGGATGTGTGGATGTGTGGATGTGTGGATGTCACGCTTTTTTGTGAACACGATAACTAGAAAACCGTTGCAGATAAATTGATGAAATTTGGAGAGCTAATTTTCCTCACTAATATCTTGAAACTGACCGAAGGATTTCAAAAAATATGTATTGCATTTTTTTCTAGCACTCAATAATATTTTAAAAATCGGTTTTTTATAGCAAAACTTTTTTCATTCGCATAATTCAAAGTTGATGCAAGAATATAAAAGATGCCTTGGTTCGGGACGAATCGATTGACCTATAATATTAATACATTTTATTGAAGAGTAGGGAAGTTATGGTAATTTATATATTTTGAAAATCGGTTTTTTATAGTAAAACTTTTTTCTTTAGCATAATTCAGAGTTGATGCAAGAATATAAAAGATTCCTTGTTTCGAAACGAATCGATTGACCTACAATAATCATGCATTTTATCAAAGAGTAGGGAAGTTATGGTAATTTATATATTTTGAATATCGGTTTCTTATAGTAAAACTTTTTTCATTGACATAATTTAATGTTGATGTAAAAACAGAAAAGATGTGTTGATTCGAGTCAAATCGATTGACCTATAATATTAATAAATTTTATTGAAGAGTAAGGAAGCTATGGTAATGCATAATATTTGAAAATACGGTTTTTCATAGTAAAACTTTTTTCATCAGCATAATTCAAAGTTGATGCAAGAATGTAAAAGATTCCTTGGTTCGGGACGAATCTACTGACCTATAATATTAATACATTTTATTGAAGAGTAGGGAAGTTATGGTAATTTATATATTTTTAAAATCGGTTTTTTATAGTAAAACTTTCTTCACTAGCATAATTCAGAGTTGATGCAAGGATATAAAAGATTCCTTCGTTCGAAAAGAATCGATTGACCTATAATAATAATGCATTTTATCAAAGAGTAGGGAAGTTATGGTAATTTATATATTTTGAAAATCGTTTTTTTGTAGTAAAACTTTTTTCATTAACATAATTCAAAGTTGATACAAGAACAGAAAGGCTTCCGTTTTCGGTACCGATCGTGAGAGAACTCTTTTGTGTCAAGTGTTGCGTTTTTTGGCTTTGGTGAAGGGAATCAGCGTGTGTGGGTGCAGAAAGGGCAGTGAGTGCGGAGAGCAGGGGTAAAGGAAGAAGGGTGAGTGAAGGCAAGTGTGCAAAGGGTGGAAATAAGTTGTGAGAAAGGAAAGTTGAAACGTGCAAATTTTGTTTTAAGGTTAGGTATAGAAGGTGGTTGTCGGGAAGGGGGGCAAGAGGTAGGCAGGTGAAGAGAGGGTAGCGTCGTGGAACAGTGGGTAAGGTTGGATACTGGGATGCCGACGGTAAGAAGCCCGCAAACGGGCGCCAGAGGGCAGGGAGAGGAAGAAGCAAGAGCGGAGGAGGTTTTGAGCGTGGTTAGTGGGGAGAAGGGAGAATTTGACAGTAGCGATGACGAGACGTTCGAGACACCGACCAGGGAGAGAAGGGGTTCAGGCACGAGCCAGAAACGCGGGAGACCATCAAACCTACAGCGCCTCAACAGGCTAGGTAGAGCGGGCTCGAATAGGAGTCTGGATGAATGGCACAAAAAGGGGAACGTGACTAGCAGTGAAGGGGAAGATAAAAGGAAGAGAGAGGAAGGGGAAGATGATCCGGAAAGGGACAAGGATAACAAGAAAATGAAAAGTAAACGAAAAACACCAGACAGAGATTGGGGGGATGGGGGGATGTTTGAGAAGCTAGCGGCCCTCATAAAAGGGTTTAGAGAGGAAACAAGGAAGAGTCTGGAAGATATGAATAGGCAGGGGAAAGAAGTTAGGGGGGAAGTGAGAAAAGTAAGAGAAAAGTGGGAAGAGTGGGATAAACTCTGGAAAGAGGAGAAAGACAAGGTATGGGGTAAACTAGAGGCCATAGAGAATAGACAGAGAGAGATTGACGAACAGACAAATAGGGAGATAAAACAACTGGAAGAACGGGTAAGCAAATTAGAAGTTAGGAATGAGCATATGGGGAAGGGAACAGAAAGTGCGGAAAAAGTAGAAGGGAGTGATAACGTGCAAAATGACAATGAAAGAATGAAGAAGAGACTGAGTGAGATCGAAAGAAGATTGGAAGGGGAAGAAAGGGCGAAGAGAAAAAATAACATAGTAGTCAAGGGATTGAAAATAGAGAGTGAAACAGGGGAAATTGAAATCAAAAATCTGCTGAGAGATATTGGAATTCGGGTAAGGGTAGAAGGAGTTAAGAGATTAGGAATGACGAAGGAAGGAAAAGAAGGAATGTTTGTAGTAAAAGTAGGGAGTGAGGAGGAGAAAAAGAAAATTATGGAGAACAAAAAATTATTGAAAGGAAGAAGGGAGAGAATTGAAGAGGATTTGACTTGGAGGGAGAGGAAAAGGAGATGGCAAATAGAACAGAGAGCATGGATAGAGAGGAAAAAGGGATGCATGGTATGGATAGGGCGAGACAGACTATGGATAAATGGGGAGGAGTGGGTCTGGGACGAGGAAGTAGAAGAAATAAGGAAAAAGGGAAAAAGGATTGAGAAAGATAGAATAAAGGAAGATTCAAAAGAGGCTAGAGAGCAAACAGGGGGGTTTCCAAAAAGCAAGGCGGAAGAAAAGTAAGGAGGATAGAGGAGGGAAGGGAGGAGAAAAAAGTGAAAATAGCTTTCTGGAATGTGTCAGGCTTGAAGAACAAGAATGAAGGTTTCTGGCGGGAGTTAGAAAAGTGGGACGTGATTATGATGAGTGAAACCTGGGCGGATGAGAAGGATTGGAAGGGGATGAAAAGGTTGTTACCTAAAGGGTATGTGTGGACAATGCAAGAGGCAAGGAAGGAACACGTTAAAGGTAGAGGAATGGGCGGCATGGTATCAGGGGTGAGAAAAGAATGGGCAGTAAAAGGTAAAATAGAGCAGGACAGAGAAGAAAAGGAGGGAACAATGGTAAGAAGGATTATAATAGGGAAAGTCAAAATAGCGGTGGTTTGTGTATATAGAAGAAGAGGGGAAGAGGAAGGTTGGAGAGTAATAAGGAGGTGGATGGAGGAAAAGAAGGAAGAATTGGTTTTGATAGGAGGTGACTTAAATGCCTGGACTGGCGAGCAAGGGGGAGGGATTTGGGATGAAGAAAAGGAGGCATATATGAGGAGCTCCAAACATAGGGAGATAGACCGGGAGGGGAGGAAGTTACTAGACATAATAGGAGAAACCGGATGGTTTATATGTAATGGCAACATGAAAGGAGATGAGAAAGGAGAGATTACATTTATAGGTAAGGGAGAAACAATCATAGACTACATCTTGGCAGAAGAAAGAATGAGTAATATGATATGCAGTATGAATGTAGGGAATGAGATAGGGTCAGAACACTTCCCAGTAATAGCTACACTGAAAGGTGGCGTCCATAAGCGTGGCAGAGGGAGAAAGGAAAGAGGGGGGGAAAGGGACACGAAAATGGGAGTCTGGGGGGTAGATAAATTAAAAGTGTTTGAACAGAAGATGGAAAAGGAGAATATTAGATATGAAAAGGAGGAGGGGGTAGACTCGTTAATTAAAAGGTTGAAAGGGTCGATTGAGAAGGTGAAGAATGAGATAGGTACAAAAGAAGGAAGAGAAGAGGGAAAGAGAGGATGGTGGGACGAGGAATGCAGGGAGAGTAAGGAGAGAATGAAAGAGTCTGTAAAAAAGTGGAGGAAAGGAGAAATAGAGAAGGCGGAGTACAACAGGAGAAAAAGAGAACATGAGAAGATGCTGGAAGGGAAAAAGCAAAGGGGAAAGGAGAAATACAAGGAAGAAGTAGAAAAAGCAATCAAAGAAGGTAGGGTCTGGGATGTGATAAACAGGGAAAGAGGAGGAAGGAAGGGCGTGAATGAAGAAATAGAAATGGAGGAATGGACGGATTATTTTAAGGGTCTGTTAGGGGGAGAACAAAATAAGATCAAAGGGGAAAATAGAAGGACAGTCCAGGGAGAAACGGAGGAAGCGAACGAAATAACAAGAGAAGAAGTAAATGAGGCGATAGATAGACTGAAAAGAAACAAGGCCACAGGAGAGGATGGTATGGAGAACGAAGCGATAAAGTATGGAGGAGAAGGGATTAGGGAAGTGATGTGGAGGATATGCAACAAGGTCTGGAATGGAGAAGGGTGGCCGGAGGAGTGGATGACAGGGCTGGTAGTACCGCTTGTTAAGAAAGGGGAGGGTAAGAAGGTAGAAGAGTACAGAGGGATCACTCTCATGCAAGGGGGCTATAAAATATACACAGAAATTCTAAGAAAAAGGTTAGAGAATCAGATAGAAGAGAAGCAAAGTATCCCACACAACCAGACGGGATTTAGAAAAGGGATGGGGACAATAGACAACATTTACGTACTCAACTACTTGGTTAACAGAAACTTAGGGAGAAAAAGAGGGAAATTAGTCGCTTTGTTTGTAGATTTCAAAGCAGCTTTTGACTCAGTGAATAGAAAAGTGCTATGGCAGGCAATGAAAGAGAGGGGAATAGAAGAAGGGCTGGTGGAGAGGATAAAGGAAATTTTTACTGAAACCAGGATTAGGGTGAAGATACGCGGGGAAAAAGGGGAGGTTTTCTGGACAGGAAGAGGTCTAAGGCAAGGGTGCCCGTTGAGTCCACTACTTTTTAATTTGCTGCTGGCAGACCTAGAGGAGAAGCTAAAGGAGAAAGGGAAAGGGGGGACGACCCTGGGTAATAGCAAACTATACTCCCTAGCATACGCGGACGACGTAGTTCTAATAGCAGACGATGAGAAGGGGATGAACCTAATGATAAGAATTTTCGAAGAATACGTGGGAACAAAAGAACTGACGGTGAACGTAGGGAAGACCAAGGTGATGTGCTTCAGAAATAAAAAGACCAAAATAGGTTACGTTTGGAAGATGAACGGACAAACAGTGGAAATTGTGGAGGAGTTCTGTTACCTAGGTTTTTGGTTTGAGTCAGGAGGGGGAAACGATTTGCAGGTGAGGAAAAGAATCGAAAGTGCGAGTAAAGTAATGGGCCAAGTATGGGGTATAGGAAAGAGAAGGTTCAAGGACGATTGGAGAATGAGGGTTTGGTTGTTTGATGCGTTGGTTTGGGCGGTGTTGTGTTATGGAGTGGAGGTTTGGGGATGGAAGGAACATAGGAAAGTGGAAAGCATACATGAGAGATTTCTGAGATGGGTAATGGGGGTCAGTTGGAGTTGTCCAGGATACATGATAAGGGAAGAACTAGGAAGGGAAAAAATGGTAACTAGACAAATTAAGAGAGCCTGGAGGTTTGAAGAGAAACTGAAAAGGGGGGAGGGGAGCAGGATAGCACAAGTATGCTTGGACGAAGTTCGGAACAAGGAGACGAGAGGAAATTTGGGAAACTCGAAATGGGAGGAAGAAAGGACAAAAATGAGGAATGTTTGTGATATGCAGGAAGGGGTTCTGGATTGGCAGAACATAGAATTAGAGCTATTAGTAAGACAAGGAGAAGAGAGATGGAGAAAGATTATGGATTCGAAGTACAATAGATGGTATATGATGATCAAAGGGTTGACGGAACCAGAATATTTGCAAAAGATGAAAAAGGAAGACAAATGGAATAGGGTGGTACGGTTTAGAATGGGGGAAGGAGTGAGATCTTGTAGATATTGGATGGATGAAGAGGATAATTTGTGCAGAGTATGTGGATACGAGGTGGAGTCATGGGCACATGTGTTAGAGAGGTGTACAGGAGAGGAAGATGGACAGTTGAGTGTGGATGAGTGTGTGAGATGGATCTTGGATGGTAATGGACAGGGAGTGATGTGGATGAAAAAGCTGGAAGAAATAAGAGAAAGTAAGGGAACAGGGCAGAGCCAAACGGGTAATCCTCTGTGAAGGAAAGTCACTAGAAAAATGGTAAATTTTAAATCGTTGAAAATGCAATTGATGGTAAGAGAAAACGGAAGCCCTGGAAGGTCGCTCATACTTAGATTTGTAGAAAGTTAAGAATAATAGTATTAATATGACTGTTATCATGTAAGGCGAAGATTTAGAATATAAGCAGCGAATAAGTTAGACTAAGGATGAAATGTAAAGATATGTACAGGGAGCGGAGGCCCTCAAACCCGTAAAAGGGAGAGATTAAATATACATACATACATACATACAAGAACAGAAAAGATGTGTTGATTCGAGACGAATCGATTGACCTATAATATTAAGACATTTTATTGAAGAGTATGGAAATTGTGAAATTGCATAATATTTGAAAACACGGTTTTTCATAGTAAAACCTCTTTTCAGTAACATAATTCAAAATTGATGCAAGAACGGAAAAAATCTCTTGATTCAAGGCAAATTGCTTGATCTATAATAATAATAATAATAATAATAATACACTTTATTGAAGATTAGGGAAGTTCTGCTCATTTATAATATCTGAATCATTAGTTTCAAACAAAAAAACTTCTTTCATCGACATAATTTAAAGTTGATGCTTGAATAGAAAAGACTTTTTGATCATAAATTTTCAAATAGAGTAATATTATCACAATTTTTGTGAAGAAATCATAAAGCTGGGAAAGGGATAGGGTGCGACAGAACTTTTCCTTTCCCTTTTCCAGCTCAGAAAATTATTATTTCGAACCCAAGATTTGATTTGCCTGATTTGTCTTTTTATTCAAAACATTTTTGTATTATTCTGTAATTTCTCACTTTTGGTAAATTTCTATTTTTAAATTGAGCAAAATGAAGACTTCGGTTTGTCTATTATTGAAAAAAATATCCAATGCTTCCTCTATGAGGAAGCAAATACATTTGCTAACGGGAAGAAAAGTGCTCGTGAAATGAGCACAATATAATTATAAATACAAACAAAGTGGAAACACTCGAGATCGAATTCACAGCTAGTTTTCCAAGTATCTAAATCTTTTCAGAATGATTTTGTTTATTAATATATGTTCCTTGGTCATTAAACCATAATATTTTTCACCCTAGAATCTTACGTTCTATGTAAGAAAATTATTATAAATATAATCCTTGAAGCTCTCATTTTCCTACTCTGGATACCAGTGTCATCCCTACAGCGGATTTTCGGTTAAAAGTTTTAGATAATTTGCACTCATGGGTTGGTACTGAAACAGCAGAAGACAGAATCAGCTGATACTTTGAACATAGCTGCAGCGTAATGTAATTGAGAGTAATTTTGAATTTCCCGCAAGTAGAAATAACCTCACCATGCCCAATCTCTGTGTAGGTTTTTTCTAGGTACTTTTGACATGGCAAGATTGGTGGCAATCCTAACCCCACCGGACCTGTCCACTGAAAGGCGTGTAGTGAAATATGAGCGAAATAACTGACATTATATTTTTGCTGATTTTATGCAGAATCGAAATTATATCACATTTTTCTTTGTTCTGATAGTAGCGTCGGTATAAAATATAATTTAGGGGTACGCATAAAAACATCTTTCTATTCTGATTCGCGGTGTAGAATCGAATGTCCACTGTAGGGCGAACCAGCCAACACTGGACAAAATTTTACCACCTCAAAATAATATCAATAGCTTTTTATTCGCTAACGAATTGATTTTTACTGATATCTCATCACATGGGTGAATATATCAGCTTCATTTGTGTCAGAACAGCTCTATAATATACATCCTATTTTGTGTTTACTGAACTCTACCAATTTTTGCTATCCACTGTAGGGAGGTCTCCCCTAGATATATTCATAGATATATTAATTCAATAACTATGCAAATTATTAATTCAGATCATAATCCTGTATTCATGAAAATCGATGCTAATTTAATTGAAAGAAACCGAAAGCATTGTTTAACTTTAAATTTTTCAGACTGGAATAAATTTATAACAATGTACAGGTCAACTATCATACAGAAACTGTGATATCAATTGAGAAAGTAATAAGTAGATTAACCGAAGTAATAAGGGAGGCAGTGAAATGATCTGGGCCTATGATAAATAGAGAGAAGAATAAGGTAAAGGTACCTATCATGAGACAAATTTCGAGGGGGTTTTGAGATTTTCAAGAATTTTTTAACGATAGTAGAATATATTTTCCAAATTTTTATATCAATAAATGCGCTGATCTTTTCTGAATGCGAAATGCCTATCAAATGTTTAATTTAGTCTAAGCAAAGTTATTATATTTATGAAAATCACAACAACACTGGCGGACCGGCCGCGCGGCCGAACGCAATCATTCAGCTGTAGCGTAATGCTAAAGTAATGCTAAAGTAATGCTAAAGTAATATCGCATTATAATTAATAAAAGACACAAAACAGATATCTAGACTGTTGCAGTTATAATTATACGTCAAAATTTACGTTAAATGGTTATTCCATAATTGCAACAGGTTTCTTTTTCAACGTTAAAAAATAAAAAAACAAAGTGACTGTCATTAAAGTCTGCTGAAGGTGGCTTCAAGTTCATCGCCAGTTGCATGTTACGCGCGAAGTTCATAAATAAAATTAAAAATTGGAAAACGCAAATGTGTCAAATAAATGTAAATAAATATAGTAAATAATTAAATTAACGTAAAAGAGATGGCAATGTTTGAAATTAACAGGTAGATTGTAAAAATTTTGTGGCGGCTGTTGAATTCTAAATTTTACATTTGACAGCATGAAACTTCATCGACTGCGGAATAACATACGAGATAATGAAAGCCAAACAACGCACGATATAACAAATTCAAGAGAAGCTTTTGATCTTTTTGGATGCCCCACCAGATTATCATAGCAATTTTTTGAATTTTTCTTGAAAAATCGAAAATTCAAATTTTCTGACCAATGGTTCGGGTTTTAACCACAAAAAAATAAAAAATTCAATTTTACGGTCAAACTATGCAAGGCACGACAAAAAATGAATTAACAAAAATTTTTAAGGCAAAAATTTATAAATTTGTTATTACCGATTCTTTGATAGGAGTTGTAGTTTCGTTTTAATCGTAAACAATAAAAAAAATTGAATTTTTGGAGAAACTACAGAAGATCCAGAAGAATGGAAAGAAGTTATCCAATCCTAAAAGGTCTATAAGTTTTGTAAAGATCAATTTTTGATGGGATGTGTTGTTTCTGTTTTAATTGTAAAAGATAGCAATGAAAATAAAACATTTTAATTGATGAAAGAAGGGCACAAGCTACTTGTGCCGTTCTTTCAGCAATAAGAATTTCGATAAACACGAGAATAGTAACACGGAAAATGATGAGGATACAAATAAGCTTTTAAAAAGGGATGAAGGATGAACATAGGCATATGGTTCCGATAAAAATAAATCTGTTCATGAAAGTGAATCTACTGCTCTCTTGGAAGAAGAAGCAATTGATGGGAATGATGATTGAATTGACGATAATGTGGAAGTAGGATCACTGGACGGGAATGATAATAATTTATTCAAATATTTTCAGGTTTACTGTTCCCTGAACTGTTTGCTATTACTGTACGTAATATTTTACTATTTAAAAAACTTCGTTCAAAAGTTTTCTAATTTTTTTCCTAAAACTTCTTAAAATTAATACATGTAGATGGTGAAAGAAACTGACATACTTCAGACCAAAAGTAGATTTTGATGTTGTAAATACTTTATTTCTGCCAAAGTTTCGAAAACTTTGGCGCTTTCCTCTTCAGGACGTATAATTAAATTTCAAAGTTCGTCAAATTAATCCGTAAATTATTATAAAAAATCATCTTCCCCCTCACATCTCTTTTGGAACTTCATTTTTCGTAGGAAATTTTGTTTAAATTTAAAAATTTTTTTTATTTTTTTTTACTTAAAAACAACATATATACTTTTAAAAAATTGTAATAATGTAAATTGACTTTGTTTAAAGAGTCAAAGGACTCCCCAACTTTTTTGCTCCATTTTTGCAAGGAGAATTGAAGTGGTGGAATTGAAAATGGAATTGAAAATGGAATTGAAAATGGAATTGAAGTGAGAATTGAAGTGGTTGTTTAACTTTTTTTTAATTATATATATATATATATATATATATTCATTTATGAATGGATTAGCTCGAAACTTTCGACAACAAAAATGATGTAAAATATCTATCGATTTGATAAAGGAAAAAAATTATTTCATATATGATTACTGCACTTCATTTACTTTTATCATAACCCAACTGCAAGCACAGAGACTTACACATGCGATCGCACGCTCAAACGCTCCGAAAAATCGCACCCGCTGGGGAATCAAACCCTTTCTAACAACCTAAAACCTGTCCTAAAACCTAAATCGAGCGCACGCGTTAGTTATGTGAGCTACGGAACCACTTAGATTTTTCTTAGAAACTCTCGGTCAAGCGGTTTCTGTGAAAAAAACGTGGCCAGCTAAGAAATGATAATAAATGTCTACTAACAATTTTTGTAATTAATCTCTTACGGATGATATCTAATATTTGTCACGAGCTTGGGAAAATTATTTTGCGTAAAAGTATTAACTCACACAGTACATTCAGAAACTTGAAATAGAACCTAATAAATAAGATATCTTCCAGACTTATAGTTAAAATTAGTCTGAAAGATGTGGTATTTATTAGGTTCTATCCTAAGTTTCTAAATTATAAATTTTCCCAGACGTAAGAAAAGTAAATTTTATTCTTCTTATAAATCACACAGTAAATATATTATTAGTAATTTATGTGTATTATTATAAAATCTTCAGAATTACAATTTTTAAAAAGTAAATATTTTGAATCGTAATAATATATCAAACGCAAAATCTAAATCACTATTTTCAGATAAGACAAACATTGAATAGTGATTCAAATTTCAATTTTTGGCAAAAATAACATAAGTTACTAATAATATATTTACTGTGTGATTTATCAAAAGAATAAAATTTTCTTTTTTTACGTCTGGGAAAATTTATGATTTAGAAACTTACGATAGAACGTAATAAATACCACATCTTTCAGACTAATATTAACTATTAGTCTGGAAGATGTCATATTTATTAGGTTCTATCTCAAGTTTCTGAATTTGCTCTGTGAGTTAATATTTTTACGCAAAATATTTTTCCCAAGCTCGTAACAAAATATTAGATATCACCCATAGGAGATCAATTACAAAAATTGTTAGTACACATTTATTATCATTTCTTAGCTGGCCACGTTTTTCTCAGAGAAATCGCTTAAACGAGAGTTTATAAGAAAAATCTAAGCGGTTCCGTAGCTCACATGAGTAACGCGTGCGCTCGATTTAGCTTTTAGGACAGATTTTAGGTAGTTAGAAAGGGTTCGATTCCCCAGCGGGGTCGATTTTTCGGAGCGTTTGAGCATGCGATCGCATGTGTAAGTCTCTGTGCTTGTATTTGTGTGAGATTAAAAGTAAATGAAGTGTAGTAATCATATTATGAAATAATTGTTTTCCTTTATCAAATCTATCTACATTTTACATCATTTTTGTTTTCGAAAGTTTCGAGCCAATCCATTCATAAATAAATATATAAATATATGCGTTACAATGCGAAACCGGCAAAGTTACTTTTCACAGAAGAAAGGCTCACTACGCGGAATAGTAACTACCAAGTGATGCAGTGCATCCTAATATTTGAAATTGTTCATCCTAATCTTTTAAAAAGTCAGTTCAACATACCTGAACACAAAATAGTAATTTTAACAAAATTCGCAGACGAAAAGCTGCGCTTCAATTAAAAGTAGTTAGAACTACAAGTTTAGAAAGTTTTTCTAACGATCCACTTTTTCAGTGTTGTTAAAAACCTACGAATCGTAATATTATTACAAATCTCTCACAAATATTCGGAATTATTTTCCAGGACAAAGTTTTATATTTACCTATTTTATTTCTTTACAGAATCTACAAGTGTTGTATTTCAACACACATAATCAAACATATATCACTTTTCAGAATATCTACATACTTTCAGATAATAAAAGGAGAAAAGAATTCGAAATTTTTGCAAAAAATTGTTTACAACATTTACAATTGTTGATGTTCCATAAAACTTGTGACTAACGGTCACTCTCACTATAATTTGAAGAATATTCATCCGAAAACAAATTTTTTTTCAACAAAAATTACACTATGTCGCTGTTTGTTAATGTCTTTTGTTCATAGCAATTAAAACAGACAATAACCAAAAAATTATTTGCATAGTGAGAGTACTCTTGCGTCGATTTAGGATGATTTTCATTATATGCAAACCGCTATTGAAGAGTAGATAATGATTTTGTGAAAAATCTCAATTTTCTTATATTTCGAGTAAACATATGATAAATAAATAAATGAAAATGCAAGAATCTCTGACGAAGGTGCTTTTGAAAATTTAGCGCTCTTCAATTACAAAAAAAAAAAATAATTGCGGATTGGGGCAAAATTGAAGGCTGTAGACCTTTTGAACGAAAAAAATTCGTTTTTGCAACACCCACCTCAAAAGCTGACGTTTTCATGCTTGTAAATGGTGCCCAAAGGACCTTATTTGAGCAGAATGTGCGCGAAACGATTTTTGCGCCTGCGCAGTTCGAAGATGGCTTACTCTAGACTCTGGTGAAAAAGCTGCGCATGCGCAGTTTCGAGATGAGGTACTTTAGACACTGGCATAGGTAACTTTAAACACTGGTGTTGGTATCTTCTTGAAATAAATTTAGATTTTACTTGAAGAAATGTTTTAATTTAATGTTTCCAATAAATTTTTTTAACAAATTTTTTTTTCAAACCTTTTTTTTCACAAAATTTTTTTTCAACCATTTTTTTCCAAAATTTTTGTTCACAAATTGTTTTGCACAACATTTTTTTACAGAACATTTAGAAGAAAAATTTTTGTTCCAAAAAAATTTCTTCACTCTACTCTATGCAATATAAAATTGGTATTTTTCGTTACCACCTCCTAACAACTTTTTCGGACGGGCGTCGCAAAAAATAGTGTGTGATACTCGTGCGCGTAGGTGATTGGTAACTCGTGTGATTGCATCATTCGCCTGCGGCTCGAAGCACTCGTCTACGTTTTCGCACTCGCTTCGCTCGTGCGCTAAGTACCGGCTTATGCTGCGAAATTCACACTCGCACACAATCACCTACTTTGCGCACTTGTAACACAAATAACTATTCTCCCATTCTGCGGTGTATCTTTGCATACTATCGTGTGCACTTCAAAATTTAAATTATTACTGCAAATATTAACCGATTTTCATGAATCTCTTTCCATTTTCTTAGAATTATATCAATCAAATATTTATACTAATTAAAATTTAATCACGCGATGCTTTCGTAATTTCAGTTTTTCGAACCAGCGTGCATCTCATAACAATGAGAGGGCGATTCGTTTCGGATAATTCGACGCGCTCGAGTGTCTCCACTCGCGCTGCAGGGCGTAAACATTTTTTCAAAAAACCGAGACTTCACTGCAAAAGAAAACAGTATTCAGATAAGGTATGCAAAATATCAGGCCAAAATTTTCAATCGTGCGGCCGGAAACTGCCCATCCATTTTAGAGCGCTGATAAATCCCCTTAAGAATTCCACTTTACCAGTAGCAGACAGAATGAATTTGAAGTGTTTCAAGTGTGGTGAACTAGGACATTTGTCAGCATAATGCTTTCGAAAAAATTTTCAGCAAGGTCAATATCAGACGAGATCACCTCCCGTGAGGCAGGTACTAGAGAGGGACGATTTCCTAGAATATTTTGTAATGATGCCAGACGAGATCCAAGCGCAGCTCGATTACGAGGCCTAGCGTTAGCAGTTTCTGGTCGACTCCAGTCTGTGCGAGGAAGAAGAAGAGGAAAGGAATACAGATTTCTAGTAGATAGCGGAGCAGCGATGAACTTAATTAAACACAAAGCTCTCATACCAAACGACAAACCATTCAAATGCTTTAAAAAATGTGTAATGGGAAACGACTCACATGATTCGACCCACGTGGTGTATATTGAATATTTCGGAAAGAAACAATTATACCACATAATAGCAGAAAACTTCCCCCTGCCTGAAGATGGCATAATTGGTATTTAATTTTTTAAGAAATATAGTAGGTCCGCTATATCACCCGCATTTTTAATAATTGAATAATACAAGTTACCCTTGCATTGTGACGGAGAGTTTATTGGAAAGTCGACATCGCAAATATGCAGAATTGAGGTAGAAAATGTCAATCAAAATATCTGGATAGAGAATAACAAACTAATTCCTGATGGTATATACAGTATCAATAACAACACGATGAACTTACCTATTTTTAGTTATTCAAAACAATCATTAGAATTACCTACGGATATTAAGTATACAAGAATTTGTAAAAATATATAATGTTAAAGGTGGTAAATGACATTCTTTGGACCAAAAGCATTCGTTGTTGGATCCTTTATTCCATCGACGTTTCGAAAACTATCGTTTTCCTCATCAATACAATAAAATTTGTTTGAATAGAGAAGTTTATCATCATCTTAATTTACAAGGTTCCAGTTTCTCCTTTTCCATTTTTCTTCTACATATTCTTCTACCAGTTAAAATTTATATAATTCATGTTGCTGTTTTTAATAATTAAATTAATAATTATGATAAATAAACAATTATAATAAAAATTGGTAATTAAATAATAATTAAATAATTATTAAAACAGCAACATGAATTATATAAATTTTAACTGGAAAAAGATGATGTAGAAGAAAAATGGAAAAGGAGAAACAGGAACCTTTCAAATTAAGATGATGATAAACTTCTCTACTCAATAAAATGTTATTGTCCTGATAAGGAAAACGATAGTTTTCGAAACGTCGATGGAATAAAGAATCCAACAACGAATTCTTTTGGTCTGAAGTATCTCATTTACCACCTTTATCATTATATATTTTTATAAATTTATATCACTCAGACTAACAACATCGCTTAAACATCTTTTCTAATCTAGAGAATTTCTAAAATAACTTCCCGAGACGTGAAGATTTCAGAAAAAAGGGATAAAGAACTGAAGGATTTGAACAACCGCATTACAGAAGTTCTTCAAAACACCCGTATTGAACACTTGGATAAACCTATTAGAGAAGAAATACAAGAAATAATCGTTTCATATCAAGAAATCTTTTCGCTTTACCTTGAGCCACTCCCATGTATCGATCTAGTAGAGCACGAAATCACATTGAACACAGGTAAAATTATCAACCTTGGGTCCTATAAGCTTCCTGAGAAACACAAAGAGTTTGTCGAAAGAGAAACAGAGAAGCTTCTCCGCAAGAATATAATCAGACCTTCCAACTCCCCATTCAATTCACCTCTTTGGGCAGTACCCAAGAACGGAGACAAACTCAGAATGGTTATAGATTATAGACAGCTGAACGAAGACGCTGATCAAGACGCATATCCTTTACCAGTAATTGATGACACCCTTGACCAATTGGGAGGAGCAAAGTTTTTTTCAGCCCTTGATCTTAGTGCTTGCTTTAACAAATTGCAATGGCCGAAACAAGCGAAAGAGTAACTGCATTTTCGACAGACAGATGGCCTTTTGAGTACAACATAATGCCTTTCGGTCTGAAGAATGCCCCTGCAACGTTTCAACGTATGATGGATAACGCTATTCGAGGCCTAATCGGGAAGAATTGTTTTGCATACGTCGATGACATTATTGCCTTTGGCGGTACTGTTGGGGAACACGGTATTAACTCACAACTAGTCTCCCAAAGGATTTAAGAATTAGGAATTAGAATTAGTAATTAGGCCTTGAACCAACAAAATACAAATTCTTAAAACCTGAACATGAGTATTTAAGACATCTCATTACAGCAAAAGGAGTTACACCTAATCCTGTTGAAATTCAAGCAATTCAAGATTGTAACACATTAAATACAGTAAAAGATGTACAATCATTCCCTGGACTGGCCGGTTACTATATAAAATTCATTAAGAACTACTTTAGTATAGCCAGACCTTTAAATAAATTAACTCAAAAGGAAAATATTTCTTCCTGGATACCTGACTGTGAGAAAGCGTTCTTTGATATAAAATCAGCCTTGATATCATCAGCACCAGTTCTTCGATTTTCTGATTTTAACCAGCAATTGACATTTACTACAGACGCTTCAAACCTAGGCTTAGCAGCCGTATTATCTCAAGATAGACATCCTTGTCTTTCGCTTCAAGAACTTTAAACAAAGCTGAAGAAAATGAATCCAACTGCCTAAACAAATATCTAATAATAACCTTAGACACGCACGACTTAGCCTCGACGATACAGAGAATAAATTAGCAAATATTGCCACATACAGACGTTTGAAGACTTGGAAAGAAACAGGTTTAGATTGGTTATATTACTTAGGATATGCAGCCCTAGCTTTAGGAACATTGTACCTGATGTAGAAATTCGGGTTAATTGATTTTATAAAGAATTGCGTTCCTAGAAAACTATTTTTCTTCTGCATTAAAACATCCGTCACTACACCAACTCATGTTGTAAACTATTGTAGTACCACAGTTGAAGATCTTCCGCAACCCGATATTGAACTTCGACCTAAAAGGGTTAGAATATAATTTTTAGGGAATAAACGCAGTTCAAAGGGAAGGCTGTTACGCCTATCCGAATACGTAAACATCTACGTCATTTTCCCATTTCACTTTCACTAGCGTTTTCGCTTTCTTCAGCCTATATAAACTACACTAAAGGCCCAGTGCGGCAGTCTGTTCGCATGATGCGACGAATTGTAAGATATCTCTGTAAAACTTGAATAAAGTACCGCAATTCCAATCTGTTGGAATTGCTTCTCTCTAAATAGTCTTAATCACTATTTTTACGCACAACAGTTCTATTCGCGAAAACTATTACATAATTTTTTTTCTGACATGCTACTATTGAGATTCATAACATATTTTTTGTCGTCCATATCGGTTCAGCCTTTCTCAGGAAAGACTAATTTTTCACTTTTTCCTAAAACCCCCATAACTCATATAAAATTTTTTTTTCAGATATAATCTCCTGGGAAATTTATTCTTACATCAGTGCTAACTCATCGTAAAAATTTCAACCAGATCCGAGCGGGGCGCTCATGCATGCTTATTCTGACATGCCCTTTAAAATCCTTACATTCCAAAATTGGGTTATTTGAAAATTTATTTAATAATTATAGGTCTATCGATTGACCAACGAATGAATTCAGAAGTTTCAAAAATGTCTTCTTTGCTAATTTATTTACAAATTCAAAATTTATCAAATGGATCAATAAGTGAATGCTTTGAAGGTTTTATTTATAAAGTCCAAATTTACTAAGTGGCCAAAAAAAGAAGTGCTAAAACTATTTATTTGAGCAAATTTGTAATCCTAATGTTCCAAATTGGGTGTTTTGAAAATTTAATAATAAATTCTGAATCTGTCAAGTAGCCAAATGAATAAATTTCTAATTCCTCACGGTACCTAATTTGAAATCGTAATATTCCAAACATGTATTCTTTGAAAATTGGTACTAAATTTAAAATTATAATTTTTCTTCAAAAATGGATTCTTAGAAAATTCATTTATAAATTCTCAATTTATCAAGCAGCTAAATCAGTAAATGTCAAAATACCCACTTTACCAAATTTGAAATCGTGACATAGGTGATCACAGGGCACGATGAAATCACAAGGACAGGCCGGCGAAACCCTTGTGTGTTTTGAGGACAGAAAGCGACCCAAGGATTACAGCTTTCTGCATCCATCTCGGAAGTGCCATGGCATATTTTTGGCACGCGGGTATGGCTTTGAGGTTACGAACCAGTGATAGTTTCACACCTTCGAGAGCACCTATCACGAGGACAATCACTTGTGCCGAGAATTCGACCACGAATATATTTGGTTTCTCGAAGTCTTGAAGAACGATGTCAGGCCTCGAGTATGTCACGGAGACTGCTGTCCGAAAATTGTAGTTCCAGAAAATGTGGCACTTTCCATTTTGAACAATTGACTCTATCTCCATTTGAGCGTTCGGCAGGGCAGGGTCGCGACCAATACCGTAAGAGCGACAAAAATGGTGACGAATCACTCTTGGGGCCTCATTATGTCTATAGATATACGTCGTTCCTGCGTGGGTCGGCCACCCCGATAGTATGTGTTCTAGGTACTCAGAGTGTGCATGACACGCTCTGCACCTATCACTGGGAACTTCTTGACATAAAATACGGTCACGGTATGTTAAGGTGAAAATGACACCGTCCTGGCATGCGAAAAGAAAACCCTCTGTACCTGAATTAGGTCCTGATGATCTGAGGAAAGACAAAGTTTGGTCCTTCGACAAGGACTGTTTTGCTATATTTCTGCGAAAGTTTCCGTGTATTTTCTTGTCGAGTAGCTGTTGGTGAAATTTTTTAACCTCTTCTTTCTTCACTTCGGCTTTTAGAAGTCCGTGTCCGCCTTGACGGCGTAGAGTAGAGTAGAACTGGGAAGGTAAGCATGTTTGTCGCAGATATCTTGTTCAACGCCGACAGATTGGAAGACCAAATCTTTCGAAAAAGATGCTTGTAACTGCTTCGCAGAGACTCCTTAACTGATGTTCCGTCCTGAATGCGACTTTGAGGCACGCTCAGGTATGTATTGGTCTCCCCAGTATTCAGATGTCCAATAAAACTTATATACAATTGCTCAGGTCCTTGGAAACGCCACTAATCTTTCCTTTTTTCGAATTAACTTTGGTAAACTTGTCCATACTGAAGTCCAACCCAATCTCTCCTGTGTAGTTCTTGACGATACTTATAGCAGATTGAAGTTTGCTTTTACTAGAGGCATAGATCTTCAGATCATCCATATAAAATATATGAGCGACCTTACGCTGGCGCTGATCAGTGTCGCCACAGAGGTATTCAGGAGACTTTCGTCGTGCGAGAGATAGAGGCGGAAGTGTGATGCAAACAAGCAAAGGGCTCATGGTATCACCCTGAAAGACACCCCTCTGGAAGGTGACGTTGTTCGTTGTCACACAATAATTTCAAGATGACATAGTAACTCTAGTTTTCCAGAGAGGCATCTATCTCTATAGATATGTCCTCTCTATAGTATATATAGTATATACCATAGTATATACTATACTCTATAGTATGTGTCCTAGATGCTCGGCGTGTGCATGACATGCTCTGCAGCTATCATCGGGAATGTCTTGGTTCAAAATGTGGCTTTGGATAGGACAAGTGTGCTAAAATTCATATAAAGAAAGAAAAGATTGCCGGCATTGCCAAGGACCTCAAAGCCGCAATCAGGACGTAACGTCGCTGAAGGAGACTCTCCGAAGCTGATACAAGCATCTTCTTGGACAGATTTGGTCTTCCAATCTGTCGGCGTTGAATAAGGTATCTGCGAATGCCATGCTTGCCGTCGCGGTTCTACTCTACACGTTTGGGCTGGTTCAATGGACGACGAACAAGCTTACGGCGCTTGATATCACCACAGGTAATACAATGCATATGCGTAAAAGTTTGCATATCAATTCGTCTGTTCCGCGATTACACATCTCAAGCCGTCAAGGCGGACGCGGATTTCTGAATCTCCAGTGTCTTCATACCCGAATTTTTCTAAGTAAATCGTACATCGTTGCAAATGGCAGAGATCCTGTCCTGAGAATGGTTAGGAACCAAGATAGTCCGGGAGCTGGCTATACTTCCCGTAACCACTTTCACCTCCCCTCGATAACTTTGTTGATATATATGTTTTTTGATGCGGAGAATCGATTTTTCGTAGGTGTCAGTTCCAAAACCCGTCAGTTTTTTTGTTATTACCAATTTAATTGTTTAATTGCTCATAACTTTTCATCTATAACACATAGCGAAATTCTTATTGGACAAATTGATTCCAATTTCCAATACGAACATTTTACACTTTTGAATTTTGAAAAATATTGATTAGAACCAAAGTTGCATGCAAATTAGTGCAAAAATACTGCAAATATGCGCTCTTTCCTCATTCGATCGATCATATCTCGGCTTCCAATAATGCAATTTGAACTCTTGACCATTAATTTTAAAGAAAATACTTTGCCCCTCGAAACGAGTCCACCCACGTATCATTTAAGTGATTTGGAGCAGGTTTACAGGCCTCAAAAGTTGAATTTTTCATCGAAAAATGGCAATTTCAATTGTTTATAAGATTTTTTAGCAATGAACACCACAAGATATCATAAAATCCGTTATATCATGTTATTCTACATCGCATACGATAAGATGATTCAGTGATAAATTATTATTTTAGTGTTTGCTTATATACTTTTCCTACATAACAATACAGTTAAAATGACATATATGTCTAAGCAGTGGGGAAAAAAAATTCAATTTTATAGTTTTAGATATCGATGAACGATTTTATTATTCAACAAATAAAAGTAACTTTATTAATAATAATTTTTTCACAATATTTACATATTCAATGGATTCTCACAACTGCTGGTTTTACCACACGTACAAAAATAAATACAAGGTAATCCGGATGCTTTACATATGCAATGTTTTGTAACACATTTCTTACAGTTACAATTGGGTACCAATTCGTCAACCGGTGTGTATAAAAAGCATACCTCTTGTGCCATCATCTTATCGTATGCTTAAAAAAGGTATAACATTGATCGAGTGGATTGCATACTCACGCGCGAGCCTTGGCGCGCCAAGCCGCCCGCGCCAGCCGCGCTCGCGCATGCGACCGCGCACAAAAAACGGCTATAATTCAACAACCGTTCAATTTATATGCATCAGGGGGGTTCAAAATTTTCGTTTTGCGATGTAGAATAACATGATATAACGGATTTTGTGATATCTTATGGTGTTCATTGCTAAAAAATCTTATAAACAATTGAAATTGCCATTTTTCGATGAAAAATTCAACTTTCAAGGGCTGTAAACCTGCTCCAAATCACTTAAATGATACGTGGGTGGACTAGTTTTGAAGGGCAAAGTATTTTTTTTTAAATGAATGGTCAAAAGATTAAATTGCGTTATTAAAAGCCGAGATATAATCGATCGAATGAGGAAAGAGCGCATATTTGCAGTATTTTTGCACTAATTTGCATGCAACTTTAGTTCTAATTAGTATTTTTTTAAATTTTAATGTGTAAAATGTTCGTATTGAAAATTGGAATCAATTTATTCAATCAAAATTTCGCTATGTGTGATAGATGAAAAGTTATGAGCAATTAAACAATTGAATTGTTAATAACGAACAAACTGACGGGTTTTGGAACTGACACCTACGAAAAATCGATTTTCCGCATCAAAAAACATAGATATCAACAAAGTTATTGAGGGGAGGTGAAAGTGGCTACGGGAAGTATAGCCAGCTCCCGGACTATTGGCAAAGGAGCGTTCCTTTAGAAAGCAGCGGAGCAAGCGGCCTTGACCCTTGGCCTGAATTTTCGCATCAGAAGTGAGGAAAGGTCCATTAACTCAGCGCCGCACCCAAAGCAGAATGAAAAATGGAAAACGCCATATTTTTTTGCTTTTTTTTGCAAATTTTATGCTAAAAAAAAATTTTTTTGCTCTTCAAACTTCCGAGATAAGGATGGCGGCGCTAGCACGAAGTCCACTCAGCACCGCCACCTATAAACAGACTAAAAATTATTGTAATTAAATAAAAGATTAGGGTAGATTTTTTTGCTTTTTCTTTGCTCTCCGAAGACATGTAACACGTGTTCCAAAAAGCTACCCCTAAGTCATACATAACCACCCCTCGTGACCAAAAAGATTCTAAAAGCGTAAAAACAATATTAAGCAACGTAAAAATGATTCAGAATTCTAAATTAATTATTTTACATTCGAAAATGTACCTCTTTCATAATTTTTCCCAAAAATTACCCTTCCACGTGAATTTGTGTAGCGGAACTTATATATACTTATAAAACGCATTAAAAACAATAATATTCATGAAACACAGTTGGCGGGAATTTCTTGTTTTTTTTTCTGCTCTGAAATAACATATAATACGTTTCCCGGAAGACGAAAGTAACGTAAAGATGATTCAGAACTTCGAATTAATTATTCGACACTTGAAAATTTACCCCTTTTATGATTTTTCTCAAAAACTACCCTTCCATGTAAATTTTTGTAGTGCAACTCACATATACTTACCAAACGCATCAAAAACAATAATATTCATAAAACATAGTTGGCGGGAATTTGTTACTCTTTTTTTACTCCTCGATGACGTATAATACGTGTCCCAAAAAATTACAACCTTAAACAACCTTAAACGACGTAAGGAGGATTCAGAACTCTAAATCAAACAGTGAACACTTGAAAATTCACCCCTTCTATAATTTCCCCGGAAAAATACATTTAGATTGACTAATTCCTTGTTGGAAATTTTTGTTTTCTATCATTTACCCCGTAAGTATATATTCACGTAAGAGTTGCATTTTAATAAATTGAAAAATAACTGTGCAATCTACTGAAGTTTAACTGCCTTAGATAATACTTTTCATCGCCAATGTGTACATCATTACACGTTAAAAAATTTTATATATTATATTTAGCTGCAAATATTTATTCAAATGATAAAACTATCGTTAGTTCTTATTTTAAAGTTGAAACGGAATCTAAACTCCGAGAGTTTCAGATTACTCAGCTTGTCGAATAATAAATTCCCGATTTTTTTGCTCCTCGAAATTAAAGTACTCGATTTTTTTGCTGCTCAAATTTGAAGTAATTGATTATTCTGCCACCCGAACAATACATTTCCGAATTTTTCGCTCCTCGGAATTAAAGTGTCGGATTTTTCGCTACTTGATTTCCTAGTTCTAGATTACTTTGCTACCCGATTATTCGATTCCCGATTTTTTTGCTTCTCGAAATTAAAGTACTCCATTTTTTTACTGCTCAAATTTGAAGTAATTGATTGTTCTGCTACCCGAACGATACATTTCCGAATTTTTCGCTCCTCGGAAATAAAGTGTCGGATTTTTTGCTGCTTGATTTCCAAGTTCTAGATTACTTTGCTGCCTGATTATTAGATTCCCGATTTTTTTGCTCCTCGTAATTGAAGTACTGGATTTTTTTCGTACTTGGATATGAATTTATAGATTATTCTGCCATTCGAATGAAAGATGCCCGATTTTTCGGCTCCTTGAAATTCTACTCAATTAATAGATTCCTGATGTTTCCAAACATACGTTCTATACGTATCTTTCGAACGAGATTTTTCAAAAATTGCGCGCTATTTCCCGACCTCTATACTTTTCTGTATGGATGTTACGAATATGTGATCTATGTGGAATTTCAAACAGAAATTCTACTAGGTTCTATATGGTGATTTCTTACAGGATTTGTCGCCCGCAAACATGCGGCAATTTAACATGATTAAAAATCTGTCGTTTTCCTTTCCGTGACCTCCTCGATCGAGAGCGAACGCGTCTGAAAATGTATGTTAGAATTAAGATTCAACTATGTACAATAAGCATTGATGCAATACAGGAATCGACCCTGGAAACGAGAGTGCCGGGAGCACCGAGGTTTCACGTTCTCAATTTCGCTCGCGCCGCAGGCCCAGCGAATCAAATCGCGGCCCCACCACCAGACCAGTGGTGGCAAAGTCGTCGAAAATTTTCTCTCTCCACTACAGTTCCCGACACCGCGGCATTCGAGCTGACAGGCGCTCCCGCCCCACCTTAACGGCCAATCGCTGGTCGCCCCCAACCATGCCCTACCTGACTGGCGCGCACGCATCAGGGGGTATGGGGTCGAAACTCTGAAGCAAATCGAAGAAACCTACGACGTGCAAGGTCGCAGTGCTACTACGTGGGAAGCTTACAGCCAGCAGCAGCCTGGTACTACTACGGCGAGCTAACGCACCGCAACCAGCTGGCGCTCGACCAACCAGCCCAACGCAAGCGGCATACATCCAGAGACCATCTATACCCTCCAGCCAACGGTACGGACAAGCCCGAAACTTCGCTACTGATGACGTTCTCGTTCCTTGGGTCGAACGAACAAGATAACTTAATAAAGCTGTTTATTTAATTTACGATTGTACCCGACCCCCCTTCTTCCCTTATCCCAGATGTTATATTTGTAGCTACTTTTACTGTCATCAAACATGTTTACCTGTAGCTCCTTCGCGTAACACTACCTTCTTTACCGGGGGCCTATTGGTTGCCTCCCAAAGGGACCTCTAGCCCTCCGATCAAGGAGAATCCCAACACACTCTTCACCGGGAATTCGGCGGTTGCCTGTAAGGGTGACCTCCCGGATTGTCGGTCAAGGGACACACCCAGACACTTCTGACTACACTACCTGCTTCATTGAGGACCTATCAGTTGCCTCTAGGGGGGCATCCTTAGTTCCCTGATCAAGGGGGATCATGCCCGCTCCCTTCGCCGGGAATTCGGTGGTTGCCTGTAAGGGGGACCTCTCGCATTGTCGGCCAAGTGATACACCCGGGCGCCATTCACTACACGGCCTCCTTCATTAGGGACCTATCGGTTGCATCTCGGGGGGACCCTTAGTTTCCTGATCAAGGGGGATCACGCCCGCTCCCTTCGCCGGGAATTCGGTGGTTGCCTGTAAGGGGGACCTCTCGGATTGTTGGCCAAGGGATACACCCAGGTGCCACTCACTACACGGCCTCCTTCATTGGGGACCTATCGGTTGCATTTCGGGGGGACCCTTAGTTCCCTGATCAAGGGGATCACGGCCGCTCCCTTCGTCGGGAATTCGGTGGTTGTCTGGAAGGGGGACCTCCCAGATTGTCGGTCAAGGGATAAACTCAGACACTTCTCACTAAACTGCCTCCTTCATTGGGGACCTATCGGTTGCCTCTCGGGGGGGACCCTTAGTTCCCTGATCAAGGGGGATCACGCTTGCTCCCTTTGCCGGAAGTTCGGTGATTGCCTGCAAAGGGGACCTTCCGGGTTGCCGATCAAGGGAATATCCCCCCCCCCCTATCCATTCTCCTATTATCCAAGGCACCTTTGTGGAAATCTCAGTTGAACCGCACATCTCTGTCTTCTTCCAGGGCAGCCAACCTCCCAAGGGTCCCCCCATTTTCCCCTCTGCAGGGCCACCACCCCACGAAAATCATCGCAAAGAAGGAATAATGCAGTTAGCTGAATCATGCCACCCTTCCACAAACTTACCAAAAAATCCCATAGCCTGCAAACAATAATTGTGGTCATCCTCCTCAACCACTCTTCCCAAGATTTCTTCCCATTGTCCATACGCCATTCTAAGAAAAATTTGAAACGGATATTGGGGATTCGCAAATTTGGCAGCCTAGAACTGACTACAGGTTTTTCAGACATCTCGCGTGGATGTTACCAATATGTAATTCATATGGATTTCCAAACAGCAATTATACTAGGTTCTATATGGTGATTTCATACAGGATTTTTCAAACATTTTGCTATCTCCACAAATCTATACTGATTTATGCGTATTTCACTAATATGTTACCTATTTGGAATTTTAAATAGAAGTTCTACTAGTTTCTATATGGAGATTTCTTACAGGATTTTTTAGACATCTCGCTATGTTCGACCTCTGTACAGATCTATGCGGATGTTACCAATATGTAATTCATATGGAATTCCGAACAGAAATTCTACTAGGTTCTATACCTAAATTTCGAACAGCATTTGAAAATTTTGGAAAATTCCTTTGAATTCGAAAAGGAAACAAATCTAGTACTTCAATTCCAAGCAGCAAAAAAATTTGGAATCTATTAATCGCATAGCAGAATAATATGGAACCTCCAATTCGAGTGGCGAAAAAGTCCGATACTTTAGATCATGTGTAGATATCATTCACTTCCTGTGAAAGGGGAAATCAACAATATCGATGTAATCTAAGATGACTCCTTAAATAACAGAATTTCTTTACATCTCTTCAGACTAGATGGAGTTTAAAATTTATTAATGAAGAATGTTTAATTTCTGAAAAAAATATTGGTTTTATGCGAAAAATGACTTTCGAGGATTCCATCAAATGTCGACGTTTTGAGGCCCCCTGATTCAGTAAAAATAGTTTTTACGTCGGTGTCTGTCTGTTGTTGTCGTTGTCGCTGTAGTCTGTAAACACGATAACATTTGAAGAAATTATCCGATTGAATTGCCCTTCGGCACACTTCATAAGAGTGTGAAAAGAAAGGAGAAGTTCGTCAGCCAGCTTCTTTGGACGAAATTTCAAAAAGTTAGAGCATTTTTGAATTTTTGTTATCATTTCTTTCAAAATTTGAAATTTTTATTCACGGTCCTACGTAGCACATGGAAATTTGAACAATTTATCCTGATGACTTTTTTCGATGAAAGGAAAATTGTCAGAGCTATAGCATTTTCAATGTCAAAAAAAAAAGAAACGAAAATTGACATTTTGAGCCAAACAACGCACGATACGAAAAAAATTCTAGACAAGAAAAATGTTTTCTTTTGCAAGCCCTACAAGATGATCATAACGGCTTTCTGAATTTTCTTGCAAAATCGAAAATTCACATTTTTATTGCACAAAAAATAATGAAAAATCCAAAAATTCAATTTTACGGTCAAACTATGCAAGATACGGCAAATGATGATGAAACAAAATTTGTGCATCCAAAAAAGATCTAAAAATTTGTTATTACTCACATTTCTTATTTTTCACAATATTTCATTGTTTTTATGTTCTCAATACTATTCCTAACCACTAAAACAATGAAATAAACTAAGTCTCACAGTACTTGAAAATTTGTATTTTTACGTTCTCATCCAGAGCAGGTATTAGATTTGTGTAAGATTTGACCCCCTTCCCCGGTTTTCGCCAAATGACCATTTTCCAATAATCATTTAAAAATGTATCATAAATATGTTCGAAAAACTACTTAGATACTTTTTTTCTCTCCTTTTCAGGTAGTTGGTAAAAATCTGTCAAATTGTATGATTTATTAGAAAGATACAGAAATATACGCTGAATTAATGAAATTTCCTTCTTCGTTTGATATGAAATACAAATTTAGTCATTTTTATCTGAAGAACATAGAACATAACAAATAGTCGTTGCGAAGCGCGACGACCAGATCTCGCGCTGCAAGCGCGCTCAAACTTTTGGGTTTCTATTATACGATGAACAGAAACGAGCTTGGAGCGTGAGGTTTACAAAGGAAATATCGAGCGCGAAGCGCGAGTGTCTTGGTGAGAATGTGTCCCTTAAGGTCGATAGAACCTTAAGTAAATTTGTTCTTCTTTTTATGTAAAACTGACGGAATTAAACCAAAAGCAAGTCATGACGATGAAGTTTACTTAGAGAGTATTAGCCCGCGAAGCGCGCAATAGCGAGCACACGAAGTGCGAAAACCTAGAGGAACCAAGCTTGAAGCGTCAGGCAAATGTGTCCGAGCGCGTAGCGCGAGATGAATACCGAATCGAGTGCGAAGCGCGAGATGCAACAGATGTGCGCCTCGGCGCGCTCAAACTTACGTAACTCCTTGCTATGAAAAGCTTATATCTGAAAAAAGTATCTGCCTTCGATCTCTCTAGTAGCTCAGTGGTTAAAGCACCCGACCGGTAATCAGAAGAAGTGAGGTTCGATTCCCGCCGGAGCGAAGGAGAAAAATCTCTTTTCAGGAATTGAAAACTTTCAATTTTTAAATTCCGATACTTTAATATCGTGGAGCAAAAAAATGGTAATCTATTATTCGGGTACCTCAATAATCTGGAAATCTCGGAGTTTAAATTCCGTTTTAACTTCAATATGATAATTAACTATAGATTCATCATTTGAATAGTATATGAAAAATTCTTACCTGTAATAATGTAAACACTGGTGATGAAAAGTATTTTTAGGGCACTCAAACTTCAGTAGACTGTACATTTATTTGTTAATTTAATTTAATTCGATTCATTCGTTAGTTAATACTTACTAGGTAAATTATAGAATACATAAATTTCCAACAAGGAATTAGTCATTTTAAAGGTCTGAATCATCTTTACGTTATTCAAGGTGGTTTTTACACTTTTGAACATTATTGGTCACGAGGGGAAGGTATGTATGACTTAAGTGTAGTTTTTTGGGACACGTATTATATGTCATCGTAGAGTTCAAAAGCGGAAGGGTAGTTTTGGGGAAAAATTATAAGAGGGGTAAATTTTCAAGTGTTAAATAATTGATTTACAGTTATGAATCATCTTTACACCATTCGAGGTTGTTTTTACACTTTTAGAACATTTTTGGTCACGAGGTGTAGGTATGTATGACTTAGGGGTACTTTTTTGGGAGAAGTATTATATGTCATCGAAGAGCAGAAAAGAGCGAAGAATTACCGCCAACTGTGTTTTATGAATATCATTGTTTTTAATGCGTTTTATAAGTATATGTAAGTTACGCTACATAAATTTACGTGGAAGGGTAGTTTTCGGGAAAAATTATAAGAGGAGTGAATTGTCAAGTGTAAATAAATTGATTCAGTGTTCTGAATCATCTTTACGTCATTCAAGGTTGTTTTTACACTTTTAGAACATTTTTGGTCACGAGGGGTAGGTATGTATGACTTAGGGGTAGTTTTTTAGAACTCGTATTATATGTTTCCGGAGAGCAAATAAAAAGCAAAAAATATACCCTCATCGTTTATTTCATTATAATAATATTTAGTGAGTTTTCATAGGTGGCGACGCTGAGTGGACGTCGTGCAAGCGCCGCCACCCTTTTCTCGGAAGTGTGAAGAGCAAAAAAAATTGTTTTCTAGCATAAAATTTGCAAAAAAAAAAATCAAAAAAATATGGCCTTTTCCATTTTTCATTTTGCCTTGGGTGCGGCGCTGAGTTGATGGACCTAGTGAGGAAAGTGCATTACTCCATCTAGATGCCGTCGCAGGAGCGAACTTTTGCTTTCCTCAAATCATCAGGGCTTATTTCAGGTACAAGGGGTTTCATTTTTGCATACCAGGACTTTGTCGTTTTTACCTTAGAATATTGTGACAGCATTTTCTGTTAAGAAGTTCACAACTATATTCGTGATCGAATTCTCGGCTCGGGCCGACAAGAACATCACTGCCAGGGAGAAGGAAAAGAAGGAGAGTTATCAAAACCTTAAAAGGGAGCTTCAACGACTGTACCCAGAATATTCAGTTAAAGTGATTTTCCTTGTCATCGGTGCTTCCAGAGGTGTAAAACTATTAGTGTTCCGTATCCAGAAAGCCATACCCGCGTGCCAAAAGTATGCCAAGGCACTTGCGAGATGGATGCACGAAGCTGTAATCCTTGGGTCGCTTCGTGTTCTCAAGACACGCGAGGTTTCCGCTGGCCTTTTGTCGTAATTTCATCGTGCCACCCATCTCGCGGTCTTGAAACGTGGCCGTAATTGCGATCTACCGCAGTTCTACCGGGAGTCAGTGTCATTTTTAGGTGGCAGCTGCTCCCAGTGGTAACCTGCGGTGGGTTTTAACCCATACGGCCATACCACGCTGAAAAACCCAGTTCTCGGTAGATCACTGAAGTTGAGCAGTGTTCGGTGCGGTTAGTACGCCTACCCTGAAAGGAAAATGGCCTAATGGTATACATACATAGACACACAGACATATATATATATATATATATATATATATATATATATGTATAGAATTTAAAATAAAGTTTAACAACCACCGCAGGGTACCACTAAGAGCAACTGCCATCTAAAAAAAAGATGTCAATAGCCCCCAGTAGAACCGCGGTAAAATACACCTATGGCCACGTCTCACATCCGTGAGATAGGTGGTC
>CAKNXH010062244.1:50215-81194 GCA_932178445.1 Andricus quercusramuli
ATTTTTAAAAAACATATTTTTTGCCGAATTGCATCATATTTAGTCCAAGTCGGCAAAAAAATATGTTTCTTAAAAATGTGGACTTACGCCACTTTTACATTGAGCGACACACACACACACACACGCACACACACACACATATATTTTTTCGGTTTCGGTTTCGATTCCCTTGGAATAGAACCGAAGGGCTTATGACAAAGCCACCGAACGCGTCCTCGGATTGCGGATAGAGGGTCCCCGTACCAAGGGTTCCTGCTGAATATGGTTACAATAATTAATAAGCAGTCGCGGACAATTGTCCAGGGATGGTCCCGAAGGAATAACCCCTAAGCGAAGGTGTGAGAACCGTGCCGAAAGCTGCATGGCACCTGGGTGAGGTGTCTTTAACGGTGACTCTGGGATACCGGGCGACGTCTCAGAGTATCAGCCTTATCCTTGCACGCGGGGCTCTACAAGGATGGACGAATCCTTTCCCTACCTGCTCGTGGGAACAACAATAACATAACCAAACCACCAAAAAGTTGTAGATGCGGTTCAGAACGATCGAACGCACCGAGCACTCGACAATCGATCGGCAAACAGTGCTGATCACCCTAGACTTCGGGGTGCTGAAAATAATTCAGATGGGAACACGACGACGAACCGGTTTGAGTTCATTTTTGACAGGACAAATCAAACAACGGATGACTTGCTAGACTGCTACGATGCCAGCATTATCCCTGTTCACAGAGACTTTATGGAGCGTATGCACACTCTGTGGTGCCAGAAACACCCAGAGCTTCAGCACGTTTAGCATCAGTCTTTGCGAAATCAACGTACGTACATCTTGAAACATGGATGTGTACGTGGAGTGCTTCCCCAGTCGCTGCTTGAACAAGCTGCAGACAAAGATGACGGAACCTCATTGGATCAACCGCAAGAAACAGACACTTTCTGAGAGATAATAGCGATTTCAGGACAAGGAGGATAACTGACATGCAGGATCCTCCTAAGCCCCAAGATCTGGCTGAAACGGATGCCTCCTTTCGCGAGGATATCTCAGAGAAGTCGGACATTTCAACCATCAGTTGTTCAGTTTATGGTTCTGCGAAAGCATTGACGGAGTCAAATCGAAGGCTAAAACCAACGATGGAACAAAAGACCAAAAGATGCTTGCATTAACTAAAGAAGAAGATTGGATGGGCAAGACAGAATGCGTTCCGTATTCAGTGTGTGATTGACTAAATAAGATCTGGTAGGCCGCTCACGGAAAGAGTTCTAAAGTTCGCCCCAGAAATGAGGATCATAAATCATACACTGAACAAGTCAAAGCTGCTGACAGTCAAGCAGCATATCGCTGACAAAATACGGGTCTTATCTGTAGCAAGGGGGAGAATACAGAAAAAAGAGGGATGGATTAGGCAGAATTAAAAGTTTCTCGCTGACTCATCGCGCCTCTTAAGTGATCACCCTGTTTTTGTCAAAAATCCACCCAAGCCCAACGAGGTAGAGAATTTTTGGAGAAAGGTATGTAGGATCCCGAAAACACTGAAGTTGAAAGAAGATACTAATAACATCATGATCTTCAAGGTGTTTTGCAACAACCTCATAACATCTGAGGAGGAATGTCCAACCATCAATGCCGAAGAGGTGAAAAAAGCACTTAGAGGCATGTAGAAGTTTTTCGCCGCAGGACCAGATTGGATCAAAAACTTATGGTGGAAGAAGTTTACTTCTACACACCAGCATTTGGCCCGCATGTTCGTCTCATATTTAAAGGCGGAAACGCTCATTTCCCAGTCGCAGGGTGTTAGGACGCACTATACTCCTACCGAAAGAAGGCAACTTGTCCAAGCCAGAGAATCACAGGCCAATAACTTGTTTAAACACTTGATATAAGATTTTTACAGCTGTCCTAAACAACAGGATCGTTCGACGAATTGAGCCTGTATGGCGAGAGATGTACGAACAACGAGGCTCGAAAAAAGGTGTAGCGGGCTGTCGAGAGAACCTGCTAATTTACAGGTGCGTCTGCAAAGAGGCTGCAGCCCATCAGCACGTCCTGCCAATGGCCTGGATTGACTACATAAAACCTTTCGAATCAACCTCTTACATACTCATCATCTGTCTGTTGGAAAGCTTGAAAGTGCATCCACACATAGTGAGATACATATAGAGAGATTTTTGCCCCTGAAAAACTAGATTCACTATCTCATCTGGAAATTATCGTTTTACAATAAACAATGTAACCCTTCAAAGGGGCGTACTTCAGGGCGGTGCCATGCGCCCTTTTCTTGTTTGCATTACTTTTCTGCCTCTATCTCTCGCACTTCAAAATTCTTCTGGATGCCTCTGTGGTGACATTAATTGAGGCGAGCATGAGGTCACTCAAGTATTTTATATGGATGACCTGAAGATCTATGCCTCTGGTAAAAGAAAACTTCAAACTGTTATAAATATTGTCGAAAAGTACACATGAGAGATTGGGGTGGACTTAGGATGTCCAAAGTGTCAAAATTCATATGAAGTGAGGAAAGTTTACTGGCGTTCCCAAGGACTCTGACCTTGTGGATACAAGTGTTATTATACATCTTCACACTGGAGAGACCTATACGTACCTGGGCGTGCCTCAAACCCGCATTCAGGATGTAACGTCAGTGAAGGAGTTTCTCCGAAGCGGATACAAGCATCTTCTTCTACAAATTTTGTCTTCCAATCCGTCAGCGTTGAAAAAGGTATCTGCGACTAACATCCTTGCCTCCCGGTTCTACTCTACTCGTTGGGGTGGTGTAATGGATGAAGAACAAGCTTGCGGCCCTGGATATCACCACACGTAAGATCATGCATATGCATAAAAGCTTGCATTTCAATTCGTCTGTTCCGCGATTATACATCTCACGCCGTCCTGGCGGAGATGCATGATATGCATGACTCTATCTAGATGCTTCACTTCTGAAATCCGCAGTTAATAAAGCAGAGGTTGAAAATGTTCACCAACAGCTATACGACAAGAAAATGCACGGAAATTTTCATATAAATGTAGAAAAACATTCATTTTCGAAGGAACAAACTTTTGCCTTCCTTAGATCATCGGGGCATAATGCAGGTACAGAGGGTTTCGTTTCCGTATGCCAGGACGGTGGCATTTCCACCCTAGTATACCGTGACCGCATTTATGTCAAGAAGTTCCCAGCGATAGGTGCAGAGTGTGTCACGCACACACTGAGTACCTAGAACACTTACTATCTGGATGTCCCACACACGCGGGAACGACGTATATCTACAGACATCATGCTGCCCTAAGAGTGCTTTATTACCATCATTGTTGCTCTTACGGTGATGGCCGCGACCCAGGCCAGATATCGTTCTCCAAGACTTCCAGAAACGAACAATACTCGCGATCGAATTCTTGGCTCCGGCCGACAGAAATATCAATGTAGCCAAAATATCCTCTTAAAATAATTCTCCTCGTGATCGGTGCTCTCGGAGGTGCGAAAATATCACTAGTTCGTAACCTGAAAGCCAGACCTGCGTGCCAAAAATATTCCATCGTTCCACTCATCTCTACTGGGACCCGGTGTCATTTTTAGATGGCAGTTGCTCCCAGTGGTCATAAGGACAACCGCGGTATTTCACCAGGATCACGTGCTAATCTGAAATACTGCACCCGCTTCCAGCAAAATCGCAGTAAAATTTCAGCAGTCACAACGTCTGTTGACCGTGAAATAAGTGGTCGCAGTCTGCGACGGATTCAATACGAGGATCCGGCAGAAGACTCGTGCACCCTGAGGACACGGTTCGACTCAAAGACGACCGCCTTCTGCATATTTCCCGCAAGCGTCTTAGCATTTTGTTGACACGCAGGGATGCTTTTCAGGTTTTTAGCCAGTCAAAGCTTGGCACCTCCAAGAGCATTGATGATCAGGACGATTAGCTGAACAGAATATTTCAGGTCTAACCATCGCAAATTTGTAGCTCCTGGTTGCAAGTCAGGTTATAAAAGCAACGTAGAAAAATTGCATGTATTCACCCTATTTCTTCTCAAATTTGTAATTGTTTAGAGTTTAAAGGTTCCTCAGGTCCTCCTTTTCCAACTCCACTTCCTTTTCTTTGGTTAAAAATGCAACTGTTTTTAGCTGGTTGGAGAAGGAATATAGGGAGAAGGAGGATGAGAAGGAAAAGGAGTTCGAAGAGTAGGTTATGAGGAGGAGGAGGAATATATGAGGAGGTTGAAAAACCTGCATTTTCGGTGTTTTTGGAGGTTAGAAAGAAAACGCTTCGTAATTTGTGCCCGGATATAAGTATGAAAGCTTCAAAAATAAGACGACTTGTCTGGTCTACTGAAATTTTTTTTCGTCAAAGTAGTGAGGTCCCCGTACACGCCCCCCCCCCCCCCTTCAAAAAATGTAGTCAAGCGGACGAAAATAAAGCATTTCTATGTACTCCAAATCGCTAAATGTTTATTCTGTGTTAGAATTTCCGAACAAGCTTGTATTGTTCGATAACATGTATTCTATCTCCAAAAAAATAAACACGAAAACAAGTTTCTCGAGGTTCAGAAGAAATCTGTCTTGGAACACGTACTACTGCTGTGCAAATTTGCATGAATTGCTCAGCCACACAGGAAGAGTATGTATGTGTACCATTAAGCCACTTCCCTTTCAGGTTAGGTGTGACACTACCCGATTCGGATAGTGTTTCTAGGTGGATAGTTTCTTGTAGTAAATAACTACAAGTGTGGGCTCACCACACCCACGACACCAACAGCAGGCAGTAGTATTCTCGAACGGTCACCCATCTAAGTACTAACCACGCCCAACACTGCTTAACTTCAGTGATCGAACGAGAACTGGTGTTTCCAGCGTAGTATGGCCGTTGGCCATATATATACGGAGTATATATATATGCATACGGAGTCAAAAAAACTATCTATATAACATTGTAGTAACATTGGTCCAGCATAGGCGGAATCCAAATTTTTTTAATTTTCGTCTTACCATTTTTTTGTTTTACTTTGAATGTTTGGTTTAGGTTAAATTTTTGCAACTTGACTGCTAAACATCTGAAATCGTTTTTAGGGTTTAGGAGAGGAAAGAAGAGAGCAGATGTTCAGTGGCAAACTTGCAAAAATTTAACCTAAACCAATAATTCGAAGTCAAATACAGAAAAAAGTGGTGAGCAGAAAACGGTATAGATAAATGATGAAAAGTTGAGACAATATAAAATATTATAACCAAAATCACTCCATGGTTAAGGTAGACAACAAAATTGAAATTTCCAAACTTATATTCTACAAAAACGAATAGAAACTATGCAAGTGCAGATATTTTGTGGACAGACTAGAAGGAATTAAAATAATCGAAAATGAAGCATGTCAGAATGGAATTAAAAATTACCAGAACAACAAAAATTGAAATTTCCAAACTTATGTTGCACACGGAGAAATAGAAGCCATGTAAGCCCACACATTTTGTGGGCGGATTAGAAAGAATTAAATCAATCAGAATATAGCATGTAAGTATGGAATTTAAATTGACCATAAGAGGTGTGTCTACTGCTCGCATTAAGAGGAATTAAAAAAGTGGAAAATATGTTCGTCTGCATGGAACACAACACAAGTGGCAATCGTTAAGGAAACAGAGAAGTATTGGTTTCGGAGATAAACCTATTCTTTCATTGGACACTTCTTCCGATGGAAAATTAGCACATTCAAAAAAATTAAATAATCCTCACTCTTTCGTTTATATCTGAAAATATTAATTTTTCTCTACTCTTTTCTTTTTACCGGGCTCCCCACAGCAAAGTATTGTGCCCAGCGGACCAAAAAAGACCATTTCTATGTATGTTTCGCCGCTGAATCTGAATTTGTGGTTGAGATTGAAAAAAACACGGGTTTTTATATACTTGTCAATGCAAAAATAGCCAAAAAAGCTATGCTTTTTGAAGTTAGAAAAAAACCTGAGGTTAATGGCGGAATTCTGAACTTCGATTCGCACTCAGCGCCCCAAAATCTGTAGGATGTGACTACTCTTGATCGTCAGACAACCTACTTTTTTTGTGAGGCTGTGTAATTAGTTGATGAATTTTATGATTTTTTAAAACAAGTCTAATGAACAAATGCATTAATCGGACATTTGTCGACAGAAAAATACATTTTTTTTATTGCAGCTTTTTTATTTGGGAACTTCCAGATAATTTCAGAAATTTTTTAAATTTTTTCATTACTTTCATGATTTTTTAAAGAAATACATTATTGAGGCATCTGTCGACGAAAAATTCTGAGAAACTTAAACTAAATAACTTAGTTTGAAAAGAAAAATTCGTCGACAAATACCCAAATAATACAAATGTTTATTAAATTTTTTCAAAACATCAAAGAATTTATCAACTTAGTATGAATTGTAATGAAATTATCATTATGTTCCCAATTAAAAAGACTGGCGTAAAAAAAAAAGTTGTCTGTCGACAGATGCCCCAATAATTCATTAGTTTATCAAATTTGTCTTGAAAAATCCAAAAAATTCATCAACAATTATGAATTTTGCTGAAATTATCATGAAGTTACTAATTAAGAAAGTTGACATAGCAAAAAACGACTTTTTCTGTCGACAAGTGCCTGACTAATGCAATCGTTTATTAAATTTGTTTAAAAAAATGATGAAAGTTATGAACTCACCATGAATGTTGCTGAAATTGTCATGAAGTTCCCAATTGAAAGGACTGGCATTGAAAAAAACGAGCTTTTCTGCCGAAAAATGCCCGAATAATGCATTTGTTTTCTAAATTTGTTTAAAAAAATCATAATAATGATAGAAAAAATATAAATTTTGCTGAAATTATTATAAAGTTCTTGATAAAAAGAATTGACATCGAAGAAAACGAATTTTCTATTGAAACATCCCTGATAAATGCATTTGTTTATTAAATTTGTTCATAATATTGCCAATAATAATCTAAAGAAGAAATGCCTTCATCATTACATTGCTTTTATCCAAATTTGTTGCAATATAACATTTAAACACGTAAAATTATGGAAAATCGTAAGAACATTCTTTCAACAAATAATTTGTTTATACAAATTGTTTTTGTTCATTATATATTATTGGAACATCTTTAACTAATGTGACTGTTATTGACGAGCACTGGGGACGTCAAATAGAAAAAATTGCTATTTTTTTCGACAGATTTGTTTATTTATAAGAAAAATTGAAAGCCTAATTCAAGAACCGGCCTCGAAAATTCTCTCCGAAATTTTATCAGATTTTTTAAAAAGAAACATCTCAATCGGTCCACAGGTTCAGTCGGAATCGTGTTTTGAACCAAAAATGTCCTATTATTCTCACTGCGCAGTGGAGAGGCGGCGCACGGTCTCGCTAAAATTACGATATCTTGGGACCTACAAGAGTCTCTCTTTGTGAATTTTTTCCGGGCAAAATATTTTTTTTCGTATTCACTGTGTTATATTCTTAAAATCTATCATTGTCTATAACATATTCAAGTTTGATCAAAATCCAATTAGTTTTTCTAGAAACGTCAATAATTCAAAGAAATGTATCCTCAAAATTCAACATGGCGTAACTTCTGTAATTTAAAATTTTTTCGAAAATCCTCTCGAGCCGAAATTTTTCTTGTATAGCATTGAAATTTCACATAGTTTTATTGAAATCGAACAACTACCTGCAGATTCTAATATCTTTGACGTGTACTGGCCCATTAGCAAAATAACTAGGCTGTGTCTAGTCGTCCCGAAAAATTAGGGGAGTTGGACCAATATTATTTATGTGGCCCCATGAGACGTTTGAAAAGGGGTAGGTGTTTCGCCAACATTATGCATCTTGAAATTCAATTTAATTTATATTAGACTACATATTTGCATGACTTTTTCCATTTTAGAATTATTATTCAATAGTTACTCTTTCGGCAGCCTCCCTAGCAGGCTACGGTGGACGGAGCGATCCCTCTGAGGTCATCAGATGCACATATTTAAAGCACTGTTCTGGTGTGTTATGTAAGTGCGTGTGTGTGTCCATCACTCGAAATTGGCCAGTGACCGCCGGGCAAGAGTCCCCCGTAGGCGCCTCAAGCGCAGGATTCCACAGTAGGAGCCTCAAGCGCAAGAGTCCCCCGTAGGTGCCTCAAGCGCAAAGAGATCGCTGACTCATTTTCAAATCTTATCAAAAGCGACTTCGACCCCCACGGCTAGTCCCCTCGACATGGGGCTTACACCTTGTTACGTAACCAGCCTCTTCTGAGGGGACCTAAAACTTAAGGTGGGTTCCGGAACACCGGAGCTCCGGTTGAAGTACATAGAAAAATTTCTATTGGTACCGGGTCTGGGATCAAACCCTGCCGTGGCGAAAGTATCGGAGAGGATTTTTTTCCGAACCAATCCGAAGTCATCCGAATCATTCCGGAATCTGTATCCGAACCAATCCAAGTTCACTCCAACCAATCCGAAAAAATGTATGCATTTTGTTTGTTCCAAATCGTTCAAAAATTAATCCGACTCAATCCGGTTCTATCCGAGCTTCCTATCCGATTAAATCCGAACCAAAATTTCAATCCGGATGAATCCAACCTCGGATTTACCTAAAACGATTTTCCGAGTTCGGATTGATTCAGATTCATTTGAATTAAGACTTTGCTTCGGATTTGTTCGGATTGTTTCGTTTTGGAGTTCGAATTGAACCGGATTGAGTCGGATTAGTTTTTAAACGATTTGGGTTAAACGAACTGTAGAACTTCTTTCGGATTGGTTCAAATTGACTCGGATTGGTTCGGATACAGATTCCGGATTGATTCGAATGGGTCTGGAAGGAATTCCTATCCGATACTTTCGCCAGGGCAGTCCTCCTGCACGAAATCCTGATACGCTATCGTCTGAGCCACCCAGGCTCCCATAGTAACTCTTACTTTTTTATCATTTTTGCTTCCTCATAGAGGAAGCTTTGTAATGGTGACGTTTTTCAAAATTTTTAAATTCATTTAATTAAACCCTCCCTAAGTTTAAAATGTCTAATACAATGTTCTAAGCAATTGTCCGGATGTGTGTGTGTGTGGATGTGTGGATGTATGGATGTGTGGATGTGTGGATGTGTGGATGTCACGCTTTTTTGTGAACACGATAACTAGAAAACGGTTGCAGATAAATTGATGAAATTTGGAGAGCTTATTTTCCTCACTAATATCTTAAAACTGACCGAAGGATTTCAAAAAATATTTGATGCATTTTTTTCTAGCACTCAATAATATTTTAAAAATCGGTTTTTCATAGCAAAACTTTTTTCATTCGCATAATTCAAAGTTGACGCATGAATATAAAAGATGCCTTGGTTCGGGACGAATCGATTGACCTATAATATTAATACATTTTATTGAAGAGTAGGGAAGTTATGGTAATTTATATATTTTGAAAATCGGTTTTTTATAGTAAAACTTTTTTCTTTAGCATAATTCAGAGTTGATGCAAGAATATAAAAGATTCCTTGGTTCAAAACGAATCGATTGACCTACAATAATAATGCATTTTATCAAAGAGTGTTGAAGTTATGGTAATTTATATATTTTGAAAATCGGTTTCTTATAGTAAAACTTTTTTCATTAACATAATTTAAAGTTGATGTAAAAACAGAAAAGATGTGTTGATTCGAGTCGAATCGATTGACCTATAATATTAATGAATTTTATTGAACAGTAAGGAAGCTATGGTAATGCATAATATTTGAAAATACGGTTTTTTATAGTAAAACTTTTTTCATTAGCATAATTCAAAGTTGATGCAAGAATGTGAAAGATTCATTGGTTCGGGACGAATCTATTGACCCATAATATTAATACATTTTATTGAAGATTAGGGAAGTTATGGTAATTTATATATTTTGAAAATCGTTTTTTTATAGTAAAACTGTTTTCATTAACATAATTCAAAGTTGATGCAAGAACAGAAAATATGTGTTGATTCGAGATGAATCGATTGACCTATAATATTAAGACATTTTATTCGAGAGTATGGAAATTGTGAAATTGCATAATATTTGAAAACACGGTTTTTCATAGTAAAACTTCTTTTCAGTAACATAATTCAAAATTGATGCAAGAACGGAAAAAATCTCTTGATTCAAGGCAAATTGATTGATCTATAATAATAATAATACACTTTATTGAAGATTAGGGAATTTCTGCTCATTTATAATATCTGAATCATCAGGTTCAAACAGAAAAACTTTTTTCACCGACATAATTTAAAGTTGATGCATGAATAGAAAAGACTTTTTGATCATAAATTTTCAAATAGAGTAATATTATGAAAAGTTTTGTGAAGAAATCGTAAAGCTGGGAAAGGGATAGGGTGCGACAGAACTTTTCCTTTCCCTTTTCCAGCTCAAAAAATTATTATTTCGAACCCAAGATTTGATTTGTCTGATTTGTCTTGTTATTTAAAACATTTTTGTATTATTCTGTAATTTTTCATTTTTGGTAAATTTCTATTTTTAAATTGAGCAAAATGAAGACTTCGCTTTGCCTATTATTGAAAAAAATAACTAATGCTTCCTCTATGAGGAAGCAAATACATTTGCTATCGGGAAGCAAAGTGCTCGTGAAATGAGCACCATATAATTATAAATACAAACAAAGTGGAAACACTCGAAATCGAATTCACAGCTAGTTTTCTGTTTATTTGTAAACAGCATTAATTTTCCAATTATTTTTGCTTTTGCTTCCTCATAGAGGAAGCTTTGTAATGGTGACATTTTTCAAAATTTTTAAATTCAGTTAATTAAACCCTCCCTAATTTAAAAATGTCTAATACAATTTTCTAAGCAATTGTCCGGATGTGTGGATGTGTGTTGGATGTGTGGATGTGTGTGTGGATGTGTGGATGTCACGCTTTTTTGTGAACACGATAACTAGAAAACGGTTGGAGATAAATTGATGAAATTTGGAGAGCTTATTTTCCTCACTAATATCTTGAAACTGACCAAAGGATTTCTAAAAATATTTATTGCATTTTTTTCTAGCACTCAACAATATTTTTAAAATCGGTTTTTTATAGTGAAACTTTTTTCATTAACATAATTTAAAGTTGATGCAAAAACAGAAAAGGTGTGTTGATTCGAGTCGAATCGATTGACCTATAATATTAATAAATGTTATTGAAGAGTAAGGAAGCTATGGTAATGCATAATATTTTAAAAATCGGTTTTTTATAGTAAAACTTTTTTCACTAGCACAATTCAGAGTTGATGCAAGAATATAAAAGATTCCTTGGTTCGAAACGAATCGATTGACCAATAATATTAATGCATTTTATCAAATTGTAGGGAAGTTATGGTAATTTATATATTTTGAAAATCGGTTTTTTATAGTAAAACTTTTTTCATTAGCATAATTCAGAGTTGATGCAACAATATAAAAGATTCCTTGGTTCGGAACGAATCGATTGACCTATAAGAATAACGCATTTTATCCAAAAGTAGGGAAGTTATGGTTATTTATATATTTTGAAAATCGTTTTTTCATAGTAAAACTTTTTTCATTAACATAATTCAAAGTTGATGCAATAATAGAAAAGATGTGTTGATTCGAGACGAATCGATTGACCTATAATATTAGTACATTTAATTGAAGAGTATGGAAATTGTGAAATTGCATAATATTTGAAAACACGGTTTTTCATAGTAAAACTTTTTTCAGTAACATAATTCAAAATTGATGCAAGAACGGAAAAAATCTCTTGATTCGAGGCAAATCGATTGATCTATAATAATAATAATAATAATAATAATACACTTTATTGAAGATTAGGGAAGTTCTGCTCATTTATAATATCTGAACCATCAGTTTCAAACAGAAAAACTTTTTTCATCGACATAATTTGAAGTTGATGCATGAATAGAAAAGACTTTTTGATCATAAATTTTCAAATAGAGTAATATTATGACAATTTTTGTGAAGAAATCATAAAGCTGGGACAGGGATAGTGTGCGTCAGAACTTTTCCTTTCCCTTTTCCAGCTCAAAAAATTATTATTTCGAACGCAAGATTTAATTTGTCTGATTTGCCTTTCTATTTAAAACATTTTTTGTATTATTTTGTAATTTTTCATTTTTGGTAAATTTCTATTTTCAAATTGAGCAAAATGAAGACTTTGGTTTGTCTATTATTGAAAAAAATAACTAATGCTTCCTCTATGAGGAAGCAAATACATTTGCTAACGGAAAGCAAAGTGCTCGTGAAATGATCACCATATAATTATAAATACAAACAAAGTGAAAACACTCGAGATTGAATTCACAGCTAGTTTTTTCATGTGATTCTGTGTAAAAGCAAGACTTCCTGATCAGGGTGTCACCTGTTAGATTAGTTTTCTAGCCATTTCCCCTTCGAATCGTAGGAGAACTACCACTCTATACACATATACGAACGATGCAGGGGGCTAATTAGGTTTACGCCTTGCCTGACCTTTAGTCGATTTCTGAAGCTCTCATCGACCTCCGATATACGAAGGTACGCGTTTTTTCGGAAAGTTTTGAAGATATATATTTTTGTTTTGTTTGAAAGTACATTCAAAGGGTTAGAACACACTAGTCACCTCGTTTCAGTATCGCTCGATCTGTTGTAGAGAGCCGAATTATAGTAATATGAGTGCTGTTTACAGTAAACGTTTTGAAGCGGTCTTCTTGTGCACCCATCCACTAGGTCCACAATTAACGTACTCCGCTGCTGCTAAAAGGCTTAGAAAATCTAAACACTTCTTCCAGCAGTGTGTTCAGCGATTTAGGGAGTCGAAAAACGTCGACGACCTGTTGAAACAAGTGGAGAAGCGAGCCACGACGCGGAAGGAGGACAAAGCCATCATCGGGCTATTTCAGCGTAACCCTACTCTGCCACTACGTCAAGCGAAGGCCAAACTCTCCGAAAAGGGAATAAACGTGAGCGTAAACACGATAAGACGCAGATTAGCTGAGGCGAAGATCCATTACCGTACCACGAGGCAGAAACCGCTACTCTCATATACCCACATGGAAAAACGCATTGCCTGGGCGAAAAGTGAAAATGGCATTAACACGATGAGCTGGCCTGCAAGTTCCACCAATGCTGACCCAATTGAAAATGTCTGGAGTATAGTGAAGAGGAAACTTGCAGAAAAGCGTGCGTTCGCCTTAAAGCAGCTCTGTCGACATATCATAGAGATATGGCGCTCATTCTCTATCGATTGTGCAGAAAAACTGGCCGAGAGCATGCCGAGAAGTTGCCGGGCTATTCTAGACAACAATGGGGACTGGACAATTTATCAGGTGAGTGCGTTCTAGCCCTTTGAATGTACTTTCAAGCAAAAAAAAACAACAACAAAATATCTTCAAAACTTTCCGAGAAAACGCGTAACCTCGTGAGTGGAACAGACGTAACAAAATTTTGTTTATAATCAACTGATGGAACATTTCAGTATGTATACTTATGGTTTCTAACATGGCTAAAATTGAAGCCTGGTTCATGTGGTGTGTCCCTATGTTCTCGAAAATGTCCTTATGTTTTTTAAAAATATTTTGTACCTGCGAAATATGATTTTTTCATTTGTTATGTAATGTTGATAATTAAATCCTGAATATCTCCGTAAATATTTATGCCACGAAAAAAAGGTCAGTTGTCAGAATCAGCGCTTCTAAATACTCCTCTTCTCGCCTTCTGTGCATATTAGAGGTTAGGTTACCTACTGTTTCGACAGGGTACACTGGTCCAGGGCATTACTAGTTTTAAAACAAAAGAGGACAACATGCGAGGAGCTTTAGTTTGAGTTTCTGCTTTTTACTGAAACCTCCAGGCCGGAAATGGTAGGTTAGTTGAGTGTAAGATTTTTCCTCGCGCGTCTAATTAATTTTTTTTTTCAATTTAAAGAAATTGTTTCACTTTTTGTTCAATTAAGTGTTTTTTGTAATCATTTTAGCTTTCACACCTTCGATTTTTCGTCTCGTGTCGTTCGCCTCAACATTCCAAGTCGTACTTTGTCGTAAATCTCAATATGTTTCAAACGATGGCGGTTTTTTCAGCGTTTTTATTATTTTCCAATTGCAATTAGTTGCTCAAAAATTTTTAATTCACTTCAATCAGATATTTTTCACAGGGTAAAATTCATGATACCGTAACTGGTGCTAGCAGTTGATTCACATAACCGATCTAATTTTCAACCTTTCTTATTGCAGAATTTGAAAAATCAAGTTATGACGACAAATGTGTGGGTCGAACAGGTAAGATAAATTTTTAACATTATTTTATTTTAATGTTCTTCTATGTTAGACTAAGTCTGTGCTTTTAAAAGACACCAAAACCCGATCTGGGCGCCTTCAAATATTAGTTTTGCGACGTGAATGTTTCCAAAAGCCCACACTGCCCAGCGGGCACTGTTATATAACTGTGATGTAACAGTTCTAGAACAGAAAATAAGAGGTTCTGTGACAGAATCAGAACAAACTCACACCATGGTCTAACTAATGTTGACCGCAAATGGCGTGATATGTCAGAAAATATTTTCAGAACAATTTAGGAACAGGGTAACGAAGTAACCACGTACTGTAATAGTACCATGACACATATATAACAGTGTTTCGATGTAAATTTGTTCTGTAATCGATCCGTAACAATTCAATGATGGTATTACAACGGTTCTTCCGGATACTATTAGTAAATAAACCTACAAACCACGACAGCAATTTTTTCCAAACTCTGCTTTTCCCAAATTCTCGTAGATATTAAATTTCTCTCAATTTCGTGTAAATAAACTTTTAAAATCATCATAATTGATAAATATAAGAAGATTTTCCATACGTAAAATATATATTTAAATACTAGGAGTATGATTTGTTGTAATGCAAAGGATTAGTTGGCTTTACATTTGAGATTATGTCTTAGAATAATATTTTTTATTTCTCTAACTAAGAAATTTTTATGAACGACAAAGAAAAAACCACCCAATCTCTGAAAAATACTGTTATTTATATCCTTTTTTAATTTATTTGTTACTACTCCTAAATGTACAAATAACAAAGTAACCTCAAATCAAGCAAATGGTACTTTATTTTTTAATTTTTTAATTTAATACTTATCAACCAACACATTTTCTTTCATCAGCACGAAATATTACACACAGTACGTATAACAATATACACAACAAAACTTGCAGAAATTGTTATACAACAAGGTTAACACAACAAATTCAACTTGACATTTCGACTAATGTCCAATTTCGAGATTTCGAAATATTTGAAAATATAATGGTTGCACATGCGCATTGCATTGTACTGACTTTCAGCGCCACCTAGCGGTTCCACCGGACACTAAAACATAATGCCTTTAAAACTATACATGAGGCACCTACAGCAAGAGTCGCAAAATTATAAATGTCCAGGAAAAGTGATCGCAAAACAGATTGAAGCGGAGCAAAACTTGTCTTTTTCTTGCTCCAACTATTTCGATAATATTATTATTCCTATGTATTCACGAAGGGTTGCCATCCAGTTCTTTAGCATTCACAGGATATTTTGGGAGTGTTTAAATACCTGTACAGAATCGATGAGTTATAGTGAGTTTATGTATCGGTTTGATAAGTTCTAGGTCTTATAAGTTCATGTTTCAATTAATGCAAAAATGTTTCTCTAACCTTGCTTTTGAATTGTTTATTAGTGATAGAATTTCAGAAACTTCACAGGATTTTTTTTTAACTGGGGAAACCTCTACGACACTTTAATGAATATAAATTTAAATAAATAAATTAAATTAAAAAAAAAATACATAAAAAGAGTAAAATAAATTTAAATTTTTTTTCACGAATGATTTGATGATTATTCAGAAAAATTCGTATTTCAGCGAAGTTTTAAGATTTCTTATCATAACATACTCAGGTAGAAGAATTATGCAAGAGATTCCAAAATTGTATGATACTATACGTAAAGTGTACCTTAAAAAAAAAAAACAAGTCATTCAAACACAAACTTTTATTTAAATTGAACCGTCCAATTGAAAATCCAACTGGCTTCTTTCAGCAGGGAAGACACAGAAAATGCATTAAATCACAAGAAATTCATCAAACAGTACATCAAAGTACATAATACTAATACAAGTTCTTACAAAAATGCAGTTAACGATGCAAAATACAGAAAAATGAGTATGATAAAAAACGTTAATAAAATTCTCAAAGTAAGGAAAACTACGTGAAATGCAACATGTGAAAAAAATATGTAAAAAAACTTAGAAGTACAAGAAATTAAAACTACACTGCTGTCCCGCTTTACCAGCCGTGTCGGGGGTACCCTCAATGACCTCGAGGGTCAATCAGGACCGTATGAACCATTCCTGTTAGAGTTTTTTACCGAAAAAATATTCTCTTTGTAAATTTGCCATTTTGTTTTTATAATATCATAATGAACGTGAAAATGTTTGTGTTCGGAAATCAAACTTTATCAAAGTACCTTGTTATGAGAATATAAGTACATATAACAGGGTGGCCATTTTAATGGAAGAAACAAATTTCCGGTCACTTGCCGGTTTTTCTCGGTTTGCAAACATTTTTCAAGGTCAAGAAAATTGAAAAATTTGAACTCTGAAGCTAAACATTCTTCCATTTGAAGAAATAAGAAATGAAATACAAATTGAAGCACTTAAAGTGGAACTCTTGAGTTTTGAACTTTTCAAATTGAAGTTTAATTTTTGGATTTCAAAAACTATGTATTCAAATTATCAATAATTTACGCGTATAAAATGGAAGGTTCTAACACTTTTCAATTACACAATTTTATATGAAATGCAGATAAAATGCAAAATTTATAATTTCTAACTTTTATAAATTATATAGTTCATAAATTCAGATTAAATTCCACAAATATAAATCCACTGTGTAATTTTCAATGCTCAAAATTAAAGAATAAATTAATGAACTTTAAAATTTTCAAAATTATATTATTTTAACACATTTTAAGCTAGAAACAATGGAACATCGAAGATTGAATAATTCAAAATTTTTTAACTGAACACTTCGTAAATTAGAAGTTAAATTCTTTTCATTTTAAAAAATTTCATCAAAATTTCTTTTTTTTTTTAATTTTTCTATTGAAATTTTTACAATAACAAATTTACTTGTTTTTATTGAAGCTGTGAGGGAAGAAAAATTTTTTCGAAAAATTTGTTCTAAAAATTTTCACAATAACAAAATAACAGTTTTTTTTTGTATTGATGCCTATAACGCTGTGGGGGAAAAAATTCTTGAAAATTTTTTTTTCTTTAAAATTTTCATATCGAAATCTTTACAGTAACAAAAATTCAAAAATTCTTCTACCTAAGTATATTATGATGAGAAATCTTGAAACCTCGCTGAAACACAAATTTTTCTGAATAATTATTAAATCATTTGTAAAAAATAGAAATACTGACGAAAAATTGTCGCAGACGTTCTCCTAACTTTGAAAAAATAATTTAAAATTTGAAAAAATTCTTAACAACTTCTAGATTTCTCAAGATTTGGAAATAAAACTTTGAAGCTTTTCAAGGATGTTTTAACTATTTGAAATGAAAAGAATTTAGGTTACAAATTCTAAATTTTGCATTTTATCTGCATTTCATTTAAAATTGTGCAATTGAACAGTGTTAGAACCTTCCATTTTATACGCGTGAATTATTGATAGTTTGAATACAAAATTTTTTAAATCAAAAACTTAAACTTCAATTAAAAAGTTCAAAATTCAAGAGTTTTACTTCGAGTGCTTCAATTTGTACTTCATTTTTTATTCCTCCAAATGGAAATGACCGGAAATTTTTTTCTTCCATTAAAATGGCCACCCTGTTATATGTAGGTACATGCTCATAACAAGTTACGTTGATAAAGTTTGATTTTCGAACACAAACAATTTCACGTTCATTATGATATTATAAAACCAAAATGGCAAAATTACAAAGGAAATATTTTTTTGGGTCAAAACTCTAACAGGAATGGTTCATACGGTCTTGATTGTTTACAGTTTCGATAGTCCCGATTTACCCTCGAGGCCATTGAGGGTACCCCGCCCCAGCACGGCTGGTAGAGCGGGACTGCAGTGTAGTTTTACTTTCTTGTACTTCTAATTTATTCTGAATATTTTCTTTACATGTTGCATTTTACGTAGTTTTCCTGACTTTGAGCATTTTATTAACGTTTTTTTATGATACTCATTTTTTTGTTTTTTCCATCGTTAACTGCATTTTTGTAAAAACTTTGATTAGTATTATGTACTATAATGTACTGTTTGATGAATTTCTCATGATTTATTGGATTGCCTGTGTCTTCCCTGCTGGAAGGAACCAATTGGATTTTCAATTGGACGGTTCAATTCAAATAACAGTTTCTGCTTGAATGACTTGTTTTTATATTCAAGGTACAATTTACGTATAGAATCATACAATTTTGGAATCTCTTGAATAATAATTCATTCTACACCAGGACCATTAATATTCAAAGTGAGAATACTCGCAATCAATTAATGTTTATTTTTCAAATACCTTTTTGTCATATGGCTAGAGTATAGCAGTAATGGGTGCTAAAATTAAACAAAATGTTTGAATGAAATTTCAGTTTTTGAAATTATGACAAATATTCGGAAGATATTCAGTCGTATATAAATGCGTCCTGAAAACAATTCAATGATTTTTTATTATTTCTTTAATTAACTCCGGTGATGGCGGCCAGAGTCTGGGCCAGAATTGGCCTTCAAGTGCATACCGTAGTTACGCATTCAGCTATGGCCCAATACTGGCAGCCGAATTCTGGCAACATTTTTGCCAATACTGGGCCAATGTTGGGCCATATTGGAATTCGCACATGGGTATTTCAGATTCCTAATGCAGCCAAAAGATAGCGCTACCGTCGCAAGTCGTTTATTACCCACTGTCGTTAATGCAGATCTATAATGTGGCCAACAGATGGTGCCACTGGCAGCAGATCTGTAAGGTCTTAGCACCCTGACCGAATTGATATCGAGAAAAAGACTGGCGAGTTTCCTTCTAGGCGTCAGAATGTTAATGGCGGAGCGAGCCTAGGGAGAAGAGAGAGTTTCCTCTCTAGCGATAGTCAGTTAGTAACTAGAGAGAATGGAGGTACAAAAGTACGAGCAATATACTTAGTCTAAATTTAAATAAAGTTATGTTTAGTTTTGGTAAATGAGTTCTTTGTATTGCCACGGCCACATACAAGTGGAGTAGTTCACTAATTCATTAAATGATTATAATAATGTTGCTCAAGCAATTACCTACAGATCAAGGGGTCCTTATACGCACTTCAACCTAAGTTCCTTCTCTAAGTGAGGGTATCCACGCCCGGGGTATCTGTACACTGGGAGTGTTATATAAAGCGTCCTGTGAGACCCAGCGGCAGATCCAACCGTGATTAGACAGTGCTCGTGTAAGAAATATGGAGTACGAACTGGAGGTAAGTTCCTTAACTATTATGCATGTCGATTCGCTGTAGTGTAGATTGCTTGCATGTCGCTTCCCAGGTGCGAATTTGGGTTGGCAACCAAAGTTGACGGTCGACCTAAGGTCGGGCCGGCTTTGGCAACCGAATTTTGCTGACCAAGGTTGGCCCAACTATAGTAGTTCGAAGCCATCTTAGTTGGGCCAACTTTAGAAGCCAACAATGGCTTCCAAAATTTACCCGACCATCGGTCCAACTGTGGCCCAAGGTAGGGTCGACGGTCGTTTGGACTTTGGTTAATTGGCTCAAAATAACCATAACACTACGGTCGACCTGACCCTGGGCGATAGTTGGCCCGACCATCGGTTAATATTATCCACTGCAAGTAACCTCACTTTTGCCGACCGTCGGTCCATATCTGGCCCAAGGTTAGGTCGACGGTCGTTTGGGCTTTGGCAAATTGGCTCAAAATAACCATAACACTACGGTCGGCCTGACTCTGGGCGATTGTTGGCCCGACCATCGGTTAATATTATCCACTGCAAGTAACCTCATTTTTGCCAACCGTCGGTCCAACTCTGGCCCAAGGTTGGGTCGACGGTCGTTTGAGCTTTCGCAAATTGGCTCAAAATAACCATGAAACTACGGTCGGCCCGACTCTGCGGTAAGAACCTTCAAAAATCAAAGTTGGCCCAACATTGTTGTCCAAGGTTGGGCCGACATCATTCTAGTAGCTGGCCCGACCGTGGACCGTCGATCAATTCGCAGAAGAAGTGTTGGTTAGCTAACGCTTCCTCCCAATGTTGGGCCAACTTTGAAAACCACTGGTATGCCAACCTTGTATTCCGCGGTTGGCTCAACCATGACAACTATTGTTGGCCCAACTGTGTAAAATAGGGACGGCATGCGCTTTTATTACGCTGGTTGGCTCGACCATTGGCTCACAATGTTGGGCCGAACGTGCAAAGATTAGGCCATCCATGGCCCGACCGACAATTCCGTGATAAAATTCACAAGTTCCGTCGATGCAAATTTCAAATGCTCATTAAAAATGACATTTTATGTCATTATCAAAAGTTGTGAAATGGCCTGAAACGCGAAAAAAACAAAATATTACACGAAGAAAAATTAGTCAAAGTGGGCGCCAAAAAAAAAAAATGTTCAAAAAAAATTGTATAAAAAATGTTTGAAAAAAATTATTAAAAAAATTTTTTTTGATGAGAAATTTTTGAAAAAAAATTGTTTGAAGGAAAATGTTTGAAACAAAAAATTTGTTTGAGAAAATTATAACAAAAATGTTGAAAAAAAATGTGTTGTTATCGGTTAAAACTATTTATTTAAAAATTATTTCATTTATATTTCCGTTAACAATTAATTCATTTGACATCTACATGATGTCGCATAATATTAACAAAATTAATGAGAAGAAAGAGTTAAAAAATTGTTTCTTTCTAACTGCTTTGAGCCGTGCCTTATGAGGATGGTTTTTTCGTTGACTTTCAATTCTTTAGGTATAGAGTAATGGGTAAGACTCCCGACTGCCAGGCGATAGATTCAGGTATAGATGTAGGTTCGAAACCCCGTAGCGTTAGAAATTTTATTTGTAATATTATGTTTAAAACTGTAATATATGTATTCATTGTAAGCAGAACCATTAGCATTGATAGTCAAAATACTCGCCATCAATTATTATTTATTTTTAGAATACTTATTTTGTGTATTTCCACCTATTTAGAACGAAACTTCCAAACTCAAAGTTGGCCCCACATTGTTGTCCAGGGTTGGGCTGACATCATCATAATAGTTGGCCCGACCGTGGACCGTCGATCAATTCGCTGAAAAAAAGTTGGTTAACCAACGCTTCCTCCCAATGTTGGGCCAACTTTGAAAACCAATGGTATGCCAAGCTTGTATTCCGCGGTTGGCTCAACCATGGCAACTATTGTCGGCCAAACTGTGTAAAATAGGGACGGCATGCGTTATCATTACACTGGTTGGCCCGACCATTGGCTCACAAAGTTGGGCCGACCTTACAAAGGTTGGGCCAACCATGGCCCGACCGACAATTCGCACCTGGGTTTGCTTTTTGCATATCGATTTGATTTTGCATGTCGCTTTGCTTTAGTGTATTTTTATAATTCCTAAACTAATATATAATCATTTAATTGATGTGGAAAACAGATGGAGCTACAGTCACAAGTTACCGGCATTTGATAATGCAGATTCCTAATGCATCCAACAGATGGCGCTACCGTAGCAATTCGGGTATAACGCCCGGTCGGTAATGCAGATTTCTAATGTGGCCAACAGATGGTGGCACTGGCAGCACACTGTACGTTAGCTTGTACCACTTGCCAATGGATTGCACCACTGTCACAAGTCGATAATTAGCATTGTGCAAGGAGTGTAGCTAAGTGGTTAGATTTTCTCAAAGATGTGATACATGTGAAATAGTATATATCTTCATTGCGCAGACTCTGAATTGAAGTGTGGGTAGTCAAGAGTGGGGGCAGCGTCCTATAAAAGGGTTTGCAGAAACGCAGGGTGATCATTCCATCGCATCGCTCGATGCAAGTCTCACCGAGCGATCCAGAAGACGGTACACTAGGTCCAGGAGAGAATTCAAGGTAAGTGCTAGATTTATATTTGCATGTCTTTTTCGCTTCTAGCATTAGTGCATGATAGTTTGCATGGCCTTATTACTTTTAGTGCATGGTAGTATTAATGAATGGCTTTTTGCTTGTAGCATTAGTGCATGGCTTTTTGCTTGTAGTATTAGTGCATGGCTTTTTGCTTGTATTTTTAGTGCATGGTTTTTTGCATGTTGCTTTCGTGCCGACTCCGATTTTAGAGTGGGGGTAACGGTGGTGGTGGTGGGGGTATTAGTCTATAATAAGTTGAATAAGTTCGGTTTTATAAAAGTGTATGCCGAATTATGTTCTAAATTTAAAAGAGTTGTCAACGATGATAAAAAGATACAACTGAAAACATTTCAGTCTAAGGCAAAAGAAATTTACTCAATGACAGTATTAGATGCTTGGTTCAACCATTACATTACATTAACGACAGTCTTGATGATGATGATGACTCAGGGAAGCGACTGTGTGCCACATTTGGGAGAAGAAAATAGCACCAGGTGAAACAAAAGTTCGCGGTCACTGCCATATAACGGGTGAATATAGAGGGCCGGCCCATCAAGATTGTAACATGAGCTATCAAGATTCTCGAATAATACCTGTGGTGTTCCATAATCTCACTGGCTATGACGCACACTTTATAATTCGCGAAATTTGTACAGGATTTGAAGGTAAAGTTGACCTCCTTCCCTTGAACAAAGAAAGATATATTTCTTTCACGAAACACGTCAAGGGGAGTCACATCAAATTGCGCTTTAATGGAGTCGTTTCGATTTATGTTGGAAAAAATGCAATTGCTTATACGTAAAGGTGTATTACCTTACGAGTACTTAGACTCGAGAGCGAAACTATTGGAGACACAATTGCCGAGGAAAGAACAATTTTATAGTACTCTAAATGATACGCATATATCTGATGAAAACTATGAGCATGTGCAACGCGTATGGTCTGAGTTTAATTGTCAAAATCTTGGCGAGTACGTTGATTTGTTTATAAAAACAGACGTGTTGTAACTTGCAGATATCTTCGAAAATTTTCGAGAACAGTGTCTGAAAGCGTACGGTCTAGATCCAGCACACTATTATACGACTCCTGGTTTGACTTTGAACGCCATGTTAAAGTTTACCAAAATAAAGTTAGAACTCCTCCCTGATATTGTTAAACTCATGTTTATTGAGCTAGGTATGAGGGGTGGAGTAAGCCAGTGCTCTAACCGCTATGCCAAAGCAAATAACCCATACATGGAAGTTTACAATGAGAATGGTTCTTAAATTCAATGAATCCCCTTGGCTGAAATCCTACATAGATTTGAATACTTTAATGAGAGGAAAATCCCGTAACGAATTAGAAAATAACCTTTTCAAATTAATGAATAATGCGGTATATGGAAAAACAATGGAGAACGTGCGCAAACATGTAGACGTTGAACTCGTCACAAAGTGGGAGGGTAGGTATGGTGCAGAAGCCCTCGTATCAAATCCCAACTTCCACAGTCGCGCTATCTTCAGTGAAGATCTCGTAGCTGTGGAATTGACAAAGACCGAGGTTTTGTTCAACAAAAACCGATATACGTAGGGCTTAGTGTGCTGGATGTCTCCAAGACTTTGATGTAGGACTTTCATTATGGCTGCATGTTACCAAAGTACGGTAGTAACCTTAAAATGCTGTATACAGACACAGACAGCTTTCTTTATGAGATTAAATGTCCAAATATTTACGCGGACATGAAAGAAGATATCCGCAAGTTCGACACGTCTGACTACCCTCCGAATAACATCTATGGTATTCCGCAAGCCAACAAAAAAATTTTAGGTCTTATGAAAGACGAATGCAACGGTAAAATCTTAACAGAGTTTGATGTCTTGCGGAGTTAAATGAATAGCGTGCGAGTCAACGGCCAAGATTTTTCGAAGAAAGCGGAAGACATAAAGGCAGGAGTAGTCAAGAAAGGTATAGAATTTAACGACTACATTGACTGCTTAGAAAATATCAAAACGCAGAATAGGACGCAATATGTAATTAGATCGCCATTACACAACGCCGAAACATTGAAACAATGTAAAATAGCATTAAGTTCTTACGACGACAAGAGGTTCCTATTTGCCAGGAAGTACCGATACTCTGACATGGGGACACTACAGAATTAAGGAACTAGAAGATAAGAGAATGGATGTGGATAGTGAATAAATTGTAAATATGAAATAAGTGTCTATAGATTGTAAGCTAACATTTTAAATATATTGATGGTATTGGAACAAACAACAACATAATATGTACATATAGTTTTCTTTATTTTTCAAAAACCTTGTATCTAGTGGATACGTAAGTTTAATATTAGTTTAATTTTAAATAAACTATAACTTAACATCACTTTAGTTATACTGTAACTATAACTTAACTATAAGTGAACTATAAGTTAACTATACTTCAACTATAGTTTAACTAAAACTCAACAATACTTTAACTATACTTCAACTATACTTCAACTACATATAACTTAACTATGAGTTAACTATACTTCAACTATAATTTAAATATACTTCAACTATAATTTAACGTTAATTAACCTATACTTTAACTATAACTTAACTATACTTCAACTATAACTTAACTATACTTTAACTATAACTTAACTATGTCTTAACAATACTTCAACTATACTTTAACTATACTTGAATTATACTTTTACTATACTTTAACTATACTTTAACTATACTTTATCTATAGTTTAACTATACTTTAACTATACTTTAACCATACTTTAACTATACTTTAACTATACTTTAACTATACTTTAACTATACTTTAACTATACTTTACTATACTTTAACTATAATTTGCATACGCCACCCATCCTAGCAATCGTCTGCCGAGGTAGGCGACTCTTATCCCAGAAAAAAAGAAAGTATTGATACTAATTGAATTGAAAAGACTAAGGCACCCTGCAAATCCCGCTTTGCGACAATGATGCATTGGACTTATGTGTCAATGCATGTAAATTCGTGAAGACGGTATTTCAATTTTGAATCTTTCTATACGTACGAATAAAGTGCAAAAGTCTAAAGTCAGCGAAAACACTTCAATGCGTCAGCACGCAAACGCTTCAACATTGGTCAATGCGTGTGAATTCGTGAGAGTAAAATACACACTTGAATTCGCCCCAATCCGTCACGGCGAATTTCAGCCGTAACAGGAAAACAAACGTGCAGGGCACATAGGATTTATTGTAAATGTTTAGTAAATTGTCTCGTAGCTCAGTGGCGGGTACTCTGGACTGATACACGAGGGATCCCTGTTTCAAGTCTCGAAGCATGCACTTTTTATTATTTTTTTTTTGATTTACCTCGACCACGCATTCATACGAATCCACACTCATGCAATTCGCGCTGTCTCAATTCATCTAAATGCGTCTCAATGCGTTCGAACGAATCAGAAAACGGGATTCACGTGCATTACAAAAATGTTAATTCGCCCCAATCCGTATCAATTCTTTCTTTTTTGCTGGGAAGATGAGTAGTGTCAGATTCTTGCTGACTAACCCCCCCCCCCTTTCCCGACAACCCATGTTTCCGAAATCCGTTTTCGCGTTACTTCAGGAACATGGGGGTAAGGCCAACTCACCGTACTTCAGTGCCACCATTATTGCCAGCTTGGAGTTCTACGTGCAGTTTGTTCTCACCCTCCAGGGTTACGCTTCGTCCTTGGCAGAAGGGACTGGTGTCTTATCTGGTGCTCGCCGGCCTTTGACCCTGATCGATGAAGGCAAAAAGAGTCAAAAACTCATATGTTTGGTAAAATGTGCGACGTTTCGTTGGCATTGGTTCGCCAACCTCATCAGGCTAATTTGTTATAATAAAGAAACAACACATGGATATCACATATTTTTACAGGTACATAGCATAAGTTAAAAACAAATTAAAAAAATTACCGTTGACATTCACTGGTTCAAACATAAATTCTAACGCGTCTAATTTCAATAAATGTAAGAGACCTATTTTTGGTCGACTGAAATGACAGTCTAAAGTCAACTGAAGAAACAAAACCTTGTGTCGTTATTATATACACGTACTCATACACATATTGATGGATAAGACACATTGAGTTCTATCTTGTCGTAAGTTAAACACCCAAATTTAATTTCTGTAATAATGGAAAACATATTTTGCTAAGAGCATAAATATCTTCTTTTTTTTCTTAATATTATTTGAACTGCTGTTAATATGGATCATCTCTGAACTCAGTCTTTTTTTATAGTTAGGTTCTCGATATACAATTCTTACATTGTCTCAATCAAATGTGTGACCAAAATTATGTTGATGTTTATAAACGACCAACTCTGCTTTTTTCCTATTGACATGTTCATTGATCCGAGTTCTTAAAGATCTTTTTGTTTCACCCACATAAGATGCAGGACATTGTTTACAAGAAAATTTATAAACTAAATTCGTTTCATCCCATTTTTTAGAAATATCTTTTCCTAATTTTATTACAGAATTTAAACTTTTTTTAATTGTAGGGATCGTAGCAATATTATAACTATTTAACATCTTAGACAATTGTGTAAAATTATTAGAAAAAGGAAGGCAAACTTCAAGTTGATATACATTGGAACGAATCTGATTATTGTGTACTACCTTGCTGTGAGAGTGATATGTAACTTTGTTCATGCGGACATTTATGTTTTTATCAATAAAACCAATTGGATCATTATTATTAATCAATAACTGTTTAATTATTTTTAAATTATTTGAGTGAAAATTATTGTGAGATAATAATATAGCTCTGTCAACAAGATTGTACACTATATTTTTTTCTGTTGTATAGGATGATGTGAAAAAAAGCTAATTGGTCTGCCAGATGACATAGGTTTTTGGAACCAGTTGGTGATAACGTGATTATCTTCTCTAATTAACTTCATGTCCAAAAAATTAATGCTTTTATTTTTCTCTAATTCAAAGGTAAATTTTAAATTTTAATTATAAGAATGAAAGACTTGAATAACTGTATCAATATGTTTATCTTTAATGCATATGATCGTGTCATCCACATATCTAAAATATAGCAGAGGAACACAATCGTGGATTTTTTTCAATTTTTTTAGACATGTCACTTCGAAATTATCCATTACGACATCTGCAAACAAAGGTGAAATTGGAGAGCCCATTGACGTACCATTATTTTGTTTGTAAATATCGTTATTAAAAATAAAAAAAGTGTTCTCAAAAAGGAATTTCGTACAAGTTATGATGTCGTTAAATGGAATTTTACATTGCTTGTGGATATATTCAACTCTTTTTTCCAAACTTCGTAAAATTAAGTTACAAGGGATATTATTTCTCTTATTAACAGTCCAACACATTTTTTAGCTAAAATAATTTACGATGAGTTAAAAAATTGTATAAAAACTCCCATTTCACATGTCAACAATAGTTTCGAATTGAAAGAAAAAATTAAAGATATATACATAGACGACGATTATGTTCTCCTTTCACTTGATGTTAGTTCATTGATTACAAATATCCCTTGTAACTTAGTTTTACAAATTTTGGAAAGAAGAGTTGAATATATCTACAACCAATGTAAAATTCCACTTAACGACATCATAACTTGTCCGAAATTCCTTTTTGAAAACCCTTTTTTTATTTTTAATAACGATATTTACAAACAAAATAATGGTACGTCAATGGGCTCTCCAATTTCACCTTTGTTTGCAGATGTCGTAATGGATGATTTGGAAGTGACAGGTCTAAAAAAATTGAAAAAAATCCACGATTGTGCTGTTCTGCTATATTTTAGATATGTGGATAACACGATCATATGCATTAAAAATAAAGATATTGATACAGTTATTCAAGTCTTCAATTCTTATAATATAAATTTAAAATTTACCTTCGAATTAGAGAAAAATAAAAGCATTAATTTTTTGGAGATGACGTTAAATTAGAAAAGATAATCACATTATCACCAATTGGTTCCAAAAACCTATGTCATCTGGCAGACTAATTGACTTTCTTCCACATCATCCTATACAGCAGAAAAAAATATAGTGTACAATCTTATTGACAGAGCTATATTATTATCTCACAATAATTTTCACTAAAATAATTTAAAAATAATTAAACAGTTATTGATTAATATTAATTATGCAATTAGTTTTATTGATAAAAATCTAAATGTCCGCATGAACAAAATTAAATATCACTCTCACAACAAGGTAGTACACAATAATCAGATCCGTTCCAATGTATATCAACTTAAAGTTTGGCTTCCTTTTTCTAATAATTTTACACAACTGTCTAAGATGTTAAATAGTTATAATATTGCTACGATCCCTACAATTGAAAAAAGTTTAAATTCTGTAATAAAATTAGGAAAAGATATTTCTAAAAAATGGGATGAAACGAATTTAGTTTATAAATTTTCTTGTAAACAATGTCCTGCATCTTATGTGGGTGAAACAAAAAGATCTTTAAGAACGCGAATCAATGAACATATCAATAGGAAAAAGCAGAGTTGGTCGTTTATAAACAGCAACATAATTTTGGTCATACATTTGATTGGGGCAATATAAAAATTGTAGATCGAGAACCTAACTATAAAAAAAGAATGATTTCAGAGATGCTCCTTATTAACAGCAGTTGAATAATATTAATAAAAAAAAAGAAGATATTTATGTCTTTTGTGTCAAGTGTTGCGTTTTTTGGTTTTGGTGAAGGGAATCAGCGTGTGTGGGTGCAGAAAGGGCAGTGAGTGCGGAGAGCAGGTGTAAAGGAAGAAGGGTGAGTGAAGGCAAGTGTGTAAAGGGTGGAAATAAGTTGTGAGAAAGGAAAGTTGAAACGTGCAAATTTTGTTTTGAGGTTAGGTGTAGAAAATAGTTGTCAGGCAAGGGGGGCAAGAGGTAGGCAAGCTAAGAGCGGGAAACATCGAGGACTCTTTGGTAAGGTAGGTATGCCGACCATACGAAGTCCACAAACGGGCGACAGAGGGCAGGGAGAGGAAGAAGCAAGAGCGGACGAGGTTTTGAGCGCGGTTAGTGGGGAGAAGGGAGAATTTGACAGTAGCGATGACGAGACGTTCGGGACACCGACCAGGGTCGGATCCGCTGAGAGAAGGGGTTCAGGCACGAGCCAGAAACGCGGGAGACCATCAAACCTACAGCGCCTCAACAGGCTAGGTAGCGCGGGCTCGAATAGGAGTCTGGATGAATGGCACAAAAAGGGGAACGTGACTAGCAGTGAAGGGGAAGATAAAAGGAAAAGAGAGGAAGAGTCTGGAAGATATGAATAGGCAGGGGAAAGAAGTTAGGGGGAAGTGAGAAAAGTAAGAGAAAAGTGGGAAGAGTGGGATAAACTCTGGAAAGAGGAGAAAGACAAGGTGTGGGGTAAACTAGAGGCCATAGAGAATAGACAGAGAGAGATTGACGAACAGACAAATAGGGAGATAAAACAGCTGGAAGAACGGGTAAGCAAATTAGAAGTTAGGAATGAGCATATGGGGAAGGGAACAGAAAGTGCGGGAGAAGTAGAAGGGAGTGATAACGTGCAAAATGAGAATGAAAGATTGAAGAAGAGACTGAGTGAGATTGAAAGAAGGTTGGAAGGGGAAGAAAGGGCGAAGAGGAAAAATAACATAGTAGTCAAGGGATTGAAAATAGAGAGTGAAACGGGGGGAATTGAAATCAAAAATCTGCTGAGAGATATTGGAATTCGGGTAGGGGTAGAAGGAGTTGAGAGATTAGGAATGACGAAGGAAGGAAAAGAAGGAATGTTTGTAGTAAAAGTAGGGAGTGAGGAGGAGAAAAAGAAAATTATGGAGAACAAAAAATTATTGAAAGGAAGAAGGGAGAGAATTGAAGAGGATTTGACTTGGAGGGAGAGGAAAAGGAGATGGCAAATAGAACAGAGAGCATGGATAGAGAGGAAAAAGGGATGCATGGTATGGATAGGGCGAGACAGACTATGGATAAATGGGGAGGAGTGGGTCTGGGACGAGGAAGTAGAAGAAATAAGGAAAAAGGGAAAAAGAGTTGTGAAAGGTAGAAGAAAGGAAGATTCAAAAGAGGCTAGAGAGCAAACAGAGGGGTTTCAAAAAAGCAAGGCGGAAGAAAAGTACGGAGGATAGGGGAGGGAAGGGAGGAGAAAAAAGTGAAAATAGCTTTCTGGAATGTGTCAGGCTTGAAGAACAAGAATGAGGGTTTCTGGCGGGAGTTAAAAAAGTGGGACGTGATTATGATGAGTGAAACCTGGGCGGATGAGAAGGATTGGAAGGGGATGAAAAAGTTGTTACCTAAAGGGTATGTGTGGACAATGCAAGAAGCAAAAAAGGAACACGTTAAAGGTAGAGGAATGGGCGGCATGGTATCAGGGGTGAGAAAAGAATTGGCAGTAAAAGGTAAAACAGAGCAGGACAGGGAAGAAAAGGAGGGAACAATGGTAAGAAGTATTATAATAGGGAAAGTCAAAATAGCGGTGGTTTGTGTATATAGAAGAAGAGGGGAAGAGGAAGGTTGGAGAGTAATAAGGAGGTGGATGGAGGAAAAGAAGGAAGAATTGGTTTTGATAGGAGGTGACTTAAATACCTGGACTGGAGAGCAAGGGGGAGGGACTTGGGATGAAGAAAAGGAGGCATATATAAGGAGCTCCAAACGTAGGGAGATAGACCGGGAGGGGAGGAGGTTAGTAGACATAATAGGAGAAACCGGATGGTTTATATGTAATGGCAACATGAAAGGAGATAAGAAAGGAGAGATTAAATTTATAGGTAAGGGCGAAACAGTAATAGATTACATCCTGGCGGAAGAAAGAATGAGTAATATGATATGCAGTATGAATGTAGGGAATGAGATAGGGTCAGAACACTTCCCAGTAATAGCTACACTTTAAGGTGGCGTCCATAAGCGTGGCAGAGGGAGAAAGGAAAGAGGGGGGGGGGG
>CAKNXH010062244.1:81294-97595 GCA_932178445.1 Andricus quercusramuli
AAGGAATACGAAAATGGGAGTCTGGGGGGTAGATAAATTAAAAGTGTTTGAACAGAAGATGGAAAAGGAGAATGTTAGATATGAAAAGGAGGAGGGAGTAGACTCGTTAATTAAAAGGTTGAAAGGGTCGATTGAGAAGGTGAAGGATTAGATAGGTACAAAAGAAGGAAGAGAAGAGGGGAAGAGAGGATGGTGGGACGAGGAATGCAGGGAGAGTAAGGAGAGAATGAAAGAGTCTGTAAGAAAACGGAGGAAAGGAGAAATAGAGAAGGCGGAGTACAGCAGGAGAAAAAGAGAACATGAGAGGATGCTGGGAAGGAAAAAGCAAAGGGGAAAGGAGAAATACGTGGAAGTAGTAGAAAAAGCAATCAAAGAAGGTAGGGTCTGGGATGTGATAAACAGGGAAAGAGGAGGAAGGAAGGGCGTGAATGAAGAAATAGAAATGGATGAATGGACGGATTATTTTAAGGGTCTGTTAGGGGGAGAACAAAATAGGATGAAAGGGGAAAATAGAAAGACAGTCCAGGGAGAAACGGAGGAAGCGAACGAAATAACAAGAGAAGAAGTGAATGGGGCGATAGATAGACTGAAAAGAAACAAGGCCACAGGAGAGGATGGTATGGAGAACGAAGCGATAAAGTATGGAGGAGAAGGGATTAGGGAAGTGATGTGGAGGTTATGCAACAAGGTCTGGAAAGGAGAAGGGTGGCCGGAGGAGTGGATGACAGGGCTGGTAGTACCGCTTGTTAAGAAAGGGGAGGGTAAGAAGGTAGAAGAGTACAGAGGGATCACTCTCATGCAAGGGGGCTATAAAATATACACAGAAATTTTAAGAAAAAGGTTAGAGAACCAGATAGAAGAGAAGCAAAGTATCCCACCCAACTAGACGGGATTTAGAAAAGGGATGGGGACAATAGACAACATTTACGTACTCAACTACTTGGTTAACAGAAACTAAGGGAGAAAAAGAGGGAAATTAGTCGCTCTGTTTGTAGATTTCAAAGCAGCTTTTGACTCAGTGAATAGAAAAGTGCTATGGCAGGCAATGAAAGAGAGGGAAATAGAGGAAGGGCTGGTGGAGAGGATGAAGGAAATTTTTACTGAAACCAGGATTAGGGTGAAGATACGCGGGGAAAAAGGGGAGGTTTTCTGGACAGGAAGAGGTCTAAGGCAAGGGTGCCCGTTGAGTCCACTACTTTTTAATTTGCTGCTGGCAGACCTAGAGGAGAAGGTAAAGGAGAAAGGGAAAGGGGGGACGATCCTGGGTAATAGCAAGCTATACTCCCTAGCATACGCGGACGACGTAGTTCTAATAGCAGACGATGAGAAGGGGATGAACCTAATGATAAGAATTTTCGAAGAGTACGTGGGAACAAAAGAACTGACGGTGAACGTAGGGAAGACCAAGGTGATGTGCTTCAGAAATAAAAAGAAGAAAGTAGGTTACGTTTGGAAGATGAACGGACAAACAGTGGAAATTGTGGAGGAGTTCTGTTACATACGTTTTTCGTTTGAGTCAGGAGGGGGAAACGATTTGCAGGTGAGGAAAAGAATCGAAAGTGCGAGTAAAGTAATGGGCCAAGTATGGGGTATAGGAAAGAGAAGGTTCAAGGACGATGGGAGAATGAGGGTTTGGTTGTTTGATGCGTTGGTTTGGGCGGTGTTGTGTTATGGAGTGGAGGTTTGGGGATGGAAGGAACATAGGAAAGTGGAAAGCATACATGAGAGATTTCTGAGATGGGTAATGGGGGTTAGTTGGAGTTGTCCAGGATGCATGATAAGGGAAGAACTACGAAGGGAAAAAATGGTAACTAGACAAATTAAGAGAGCCTGGAGGTTTGAAGAGAAGCTGAAAAGGGTAGAGGGGAGCAGAATAGCACAAGTATGCTTGGACGAAGTTCGGAACAAGGAGACGAGAGGCAATTTGGGAAATTCAAAATGGGAGGAAGAAAGGAAAAAAATTAGGAGTGTTTGTGGTATACAGGAAGGGGTTCTGGATTGGCAGAACATTGAATTAGAGCTATTAGTAAGACAAGGAGAAGAGAGATGGAGAAAGATTATGGATTCGAAGTACAATAGATGGTATATGATGGTCAAAGGGGTGACGGAACCAGAATATTTGCAAAAGATGAAAAAGGAAGACAAATGGAATAGGGTGATACGGTTTAGAATGGGAGAAGGAGTGAGAGCTTGTAGATATTGGATGGATGAAGAGGACAATCTGTGCAGAGTATGTGGGTACGAAGTGGAGTCATGGGCACATGTGTTAGAGAGGTGTACGGGAGAGGAAGATGGACAGTTGAGTGTGGATGAATGTGTAAGATGGATTTTGGAAGGTAATGGACAGGGAGTGATGTGGATGAAAAAACTGGAAGAAATAAGAGAAAGCAAAGGATCAGGGTAGAGCCAAACGGGTAATCCTGTTTAAAGGAAAATAACGAGTAAAATTTTTTAATTTTCAAATCGATCTAAATGAATTTGATGGTAAGAGGAAACGAAAGCCCGGGAAGATCGCTCATTGTCTGTAGTTTAAGAAGAGTAGTACTAAGATTATTGTTATTATATAAGGCGATGCATTAGAAAATAAGTAGCGGTTAAGCTAGACTAAGGATGAAATGTAAACATATGTACAGGGAGCGGAGGCCCTCAAACCCGTAAAAGGGAGAATTCAAATATACAAGAAGATATTTATGCTCTTAGCAAAACATATTTTCCATTATTACAGAAATTAAATTTGGGTGTTCAACTCACGACAAGATAGAATTCAATGTGTATTATCCATGAATATGTGTATGAGTACGTGTATATAATAACGACACAAGGTTTTGTTTCTTCAGTTGACTTCAGACTGTCATTTCAGTCGACCAAAAGTGGGTCTCTTACATTTATTAAAATTAGACGCGTTAGAATTTATGTTTTAACCAATAAATGTCAACGGTAATTTTTTAAATTTGTTTTCAACTTATACTATGTACCTGTAAAAATATGTGATATGTTTTTGATTCTTTTTCCCTTCATCCATCGGAATTTCTTCTTGAATTAAACTATGGAAAGCGAATTTTTGGTTTCTTCAATGAATGAGAGTCTTGGATCGGAGGCAGACTCAACACCACTGGTAACATCAAATTTTTTCCAATATATTGACAAACATTATGGACCCAGCATCAAAAACGCTCTTAAAAAATGGTCCACGGTAAACCGAAGATTAGCTGAAGCTACATCGAAGCGAAAATTCTTGTTGAAATGCAGAAGTAAGGATGTTCTTCCTCAAAATATTTTAGACCTTAACAAACGACAAAAAAATGTTTCATTTTACAGTGTTACTTGTCGAAAATAACTGAACAAGTTTAGTCATCATTATTCTTGGAAATTACTGGAAATTGAAATTCGAGATATCAATTTTCATATTAATTTTTTAAATAGAACCCTTGATAAAATAAGAAAAAGCATTTCAGAATCTGAACTTAATGATAATATTAAAAAAAGTTCTTTGATTCATCGTTAATTAAATTTAATTCTATTCATAAAAAATGTAACACAAAATACCAAATTAAATTTGAATCCTTATTTGCTAATCAATATAACCGATTGATGATAAATAATGATCATTGGTTTAAAAATTTAACAGAGACTCAAATACCACAAGACGTTATTGACATTGTCTCCTTGGGACCTAATTATAACCTTGCTTCAAAATGTTCAAAACAAGAAGTTATTGATACTATCAAAAATGTAGAATCAGTTCTTCAATCGTCAGATCTACAAAATGACCTTAAAAATGAAATTAGAGACAAAATTAACTACTAATATTAACAACACGTTGAAAATGAATGTTCATATAACCAAAAAAGACAGAGAAATCTCAAAAAAATTAAATAAGACAAAAACATTTTTGAAAAATAACTCCAGATAACATCAGATTTTTCTTAATCAAAGATTTTTAAACAATGATAGAAAGAATGAGAACAAACTTTCTATTTTGATTGATCAACAAACTAATATTCAAGAGCAAAATGTTAATTTACACAAAATTTTTGAAGAAGAAGATAAGGATCCTTGGTTTTTAAATTTAGCAAAAATTCAAATTCCTGATTCAGTTACAGATATTCTCAGATTAGGTAAAGGTTTTAGTAACCAAGTGATAAAAAGTAAATCGAAGCAAATGATGGAAATAGTCAAAGTTGTTGAATCAAGTATACACAAAGGTCCAATATTGGATCAACAGGATTTCCGAAATAAGGCTTCGCATTTGTTAAAGAGTTTTGTTGATAAGAATTGTTTGCACATTAGTAGTATTGATCGTAAAATTTCTGAAGGTTTCAAGGCAAGAAAATATTTCCCTAAGAACAACCCTGATATAATTTGCATGAATGCTGATAAAGGTAATATTACGGTTTGTATGAAGAAATCAGATTATATTAGGGATATGGAGGATTTACTTTCCAATCGTGATAACTTTGAATTATTGAGTGAAAATCCGTTAAAACATTTGAGAAAAGACACTTTTAAAATGCTGGACAATTGAAGAATGAAAGGACTTTTGGGAAAGGATATAAGATGGACTGATATAAATACTGAGGACACAGTTCTTGCAAGATGTTATGGCTTGAGAAATATTCATAAGGAGGGCTATCCTTTGAGAATTGTCGTTTCAACTATTAACACTCCAACGAAATTCTTGGAACAAAACTTTAATTTGATACTTAAAGACTCAATTACAACTTCTAAATACAATATTAAAAATAGCTGGGAATTCCAAAAAAATATTATTGAAAAAACTGTCCCTGATGACCATGTGATGATTTCTTTGCATGTTGTCGCAATGTTTCCAAATATACCCCTTGAATTAGTTAAACAGGCAATTTCAAATAGATGGGACAATATAAGGACACGTACTCGATTAAGTCAAAAATATTTTATTGAAGGGATAGTTTTCATTATGAATTCAAATTTTTTTTAAATTTAATGGATCTTTTTATAGGCAAAAGTTTGGTACTCCCATAGGTTCAGTCATTTCTCCGATTTTGGTAGAAATGGTTATGGAAGATTTGGAAGCCTTTGCTTTCAAGAAGCTGGATTTTGTTTTGCCCTTTTACTATCGGTGAATTGACGACACCTTGTTGTGTGTTCCACTAGCAAAGTTACAGGCGGTTTTTGATGCTTTTAACAGTTTTCATCCAAAACTTCAGTTCACCCACGAAATAGAGAAAAATAGTAAAATCGGTTTTTTGGACGTAGAAGTAATTAAAGCTCAGGATGGTAATATTATTACCAATTGGTACAGGAAAAATACATATTTAGGTAGAATTTTAAATTTCTTTTCAGCTCATCCTTTCCAAAACAAAATTGCAGTGATCAAAAACTTAGTCGATAGCGCTCTAGGTTTGTCCCACATTGCATTTCACAAAGAGAATTTGAATATTGTTAGGAATATCCTTATCCTGAATCATTACCCAAAAAAGTTGGTTGAGCAAGAAATGACAATTAGAAGTCAACAAATCAAAACCAAACAAAGTGAAATTTCAGCTACAGATAATCAGAAGGAATTGAGATAATACAGTTCTTTTAATACTTTTGTTCTTCCTTTTTTTGGTCAAATTTCTAAAACTATTCAATTCATGTTAAAAAAATTTAATATTCATACTATTTTCGTATACTAGTTAAAATGGATTCAATAATAACTTTTGGTAAAGATCCTTCAGATGAATTTGAAAAGGGTGGTGTGGTTTACAACGTGGGACAGACTGGAAGACTTCTTAATACTAGGGTAGAGGAGCACAAAAGTGATGTTCGTTCGGCACGTTGTTATAAGAGTGTTCTTGCTAGACATACGAGAGGGCTTGTTGATGTTGACCATGAGTTTGACTGGGATAATGTTGAAATTTTACATAGTGAAAGTAATGAGAGAAAGAGAGAATTCATGGAAATTCTTTATATTAAAAAACAAAATAGGACGTCTATTAATTTAAAAACTGATTTAGATAGATTAAACAAAAGTTATTCAAGTTTGATTAATTATATTTAGTTTTCATGAGTCTTGACTTTCTCTTATTTCTTGTTCGTTGTGACGGATTGGCCTATTGACCCGCATTCAGATCTCAGGTATCGAAGGGATAGCGTCGTCGCTTGGTCGCTGCTCCCACCTGTTTTCTTTTTCTTGCCTTGACAAGGGCGCTGTGTGAGCACCGAAACGTTAGTAATGTACATTTGCATGCTTTTATTATTGTGATTTGATAATAATAAAAATAAAAAAGACGAAAGAAATAAAAAAGAGAAAGAAACAAATTTTTTTATTTTGTTTTTTAGGAATTGCAATAGGAGCATTTTGTGGTGTTTGTCCAAATTTGATCGTTGAATTCTTCTTGTTTCTTTCGGGAATTCTATATATTGAAAAATAACTCCGATATTTTTTTTTCGAATGCTGATAAAGGTAATCTTTCCGTTTGTTTAAACAATTCAGTTTATAACTTAAAAATGACCAATTTGCTTTCTGACACATCTACTTACATTCCTATAAATAAAAACCCTCTAAAAAACTACAGACAGACACATCAAAAATCTTAAAAAATCTCAATGACAATAATTTTTTAAAATATGAATACCATAACAATGAACTTACTTTAACTGATACAGTTCTGGCAAAATGTTATGGTCTGCCAAAAATACATAAACAAGATGTCCCTTTTCGTCCGGTTATTGCTCTTATTAACTGTCCAACACATTTTTTATTCAACATAATTTACGATGAGTTGAAAAATTGTATAAAAACTCCCATTTGACATGTCAACAATAGCTTCGAATTGAAAGAAAAAATTAAAGATATATACATAGACGACGATTATGTTCTCCTTTCATTTGATGTTAGTTCATTATTTACAAATATCCCTTGTAACTTAGTTTTACAAAGTTTGGAAAAAAGAGTTGAATATATCCACAATCAATGTGAAATTCCATTTAACGACATCATAGCTTGTACGAAATTCCTTTTTGGAAACACTTTTTATTTTTAATAACGATATTTATAAACAAACTAATGGCACACCAATGGGCTCCCCAATTTCACCTTTGTTTGCAGATGTCGTAATGGATGATTTGGAAGTGACATGTCTAAAAAAATTGAAAAAAAATCCAGGATTGTGTTCCTCTGCTATATTTTAGATATGTGGATGACACGATCATATGCATTAAAAATAAACATATTGATATAGTTATTCAAGTCTTCAATTCTTATGATAAAAATTTAAAATTTGCCTTTCAATTAGAGAAAAATAAAAGCATTGATTTTTTGGACATGACGTTAATTAGAAAAGATAATCACATTATGACCAATTGGTTCCATAAATCTATGTAATCTGGCAGACTAATTAGCTTTCTTTCACATCATCCTATACAACAGAAAAAAAATATAGTGTACAATCTTGCTGACAGAGCTATATTATTATCTCACAATAATTTTCACTCAAATAATTCAAAAGTAATTAAACAGTTATTGATTAATAATATTTATCCAATTGGTTTTATTGACAAAAACATGAATGTCCGCATGAACAAAATCAAATATCACTCTCACAACAAGGAAAGACACAATAATCAGATTCGTTCCAATGTATATCAACTTAAAGTTTGCCTTCCTTTTTCTAATAATTTTACACAATTGTCTAAGATGTTAAATAGTCATAATATTGCTACGATCCCTACAATTTAAAAAAGTTTAAATTCTGTACTAAAATTAGGAAAAGATATTTCTAAAAAATGGGATGAAACGAATTTAGTTTAGAAATTTTCTTGTAAACAATGTCCTGCATCTTATGTGGGTGAAACAAAATGATCTTTAAGAACTCGGATCAATGAACATATCAATAGGAGAAGAGCAGAGTTGGTCGTTTATAAACATCAACATAATTTTGGTCATACATTTGATTGGGACAATGTAAAAATTGTAGATCGAGAACCTAACTATAAAAAAAGAATGATTTCAGAGAAGATCCATATAAAAGCAGTTCAAATAATATTAATACAAAAAAAGAAGATATTTATGCTCTTAGCAAAATATATTTTCCATTATTACAGAAATTAAATTTGGGTGTTTAACTTACGACAAGATAGAATTCAATGTGTATTATACATGAATATGTTTATGAGTACGTGTATATAATAACGACACAAGGTTTTGTTTCTTCAGTTGACTTTAGACTGTCATTTCAGTCGACCAAAAATGTGTCTTTTACATTCATTAAAATTAGACGCGTTAGAATTTATGTTTCAACCAGTGAATGTCAACGGTATTTTTTTAAATTTGTTTTTTAGTTGTACTATGTACCTGCAAAAATATGTGATATTTATGTGGTGTTTCTTTATTTTAATAAATTAGATAAATTAGATAAATTAAACCTATCATCTTTTATTTGTCTACTTAGAAATGCCACACAATGATCATTGCTGGGGGTTGCGCAGTCTCTCCTGTCCTTCCTTCTTCTTCTGTCGAAGGACCGATTCGATATAAATTGACACCGAATCCCGGTGCTCTTGGTTGCGGAGCATCCACGCTACGGTATTCTCAGGAGTCAGTACCTCTCCAAGCACAGTCTTCAGGGCAAACCATGGGGTCACCTCCCCTATTAGCCGCGCTGTCCATCTTCACATAGAGTCGGTGTCCCAGCAATGTTGCCATTGCGCTAGGATTTGGGCTCTCTCCTCAACTCTGATACTTGGACAGCCTTCCTCCAATTGGAATCGCTCATACTGTCTCTTTCTCTCCTTAGAAAGGAGGAAAATGGGAATTACTCCCACCACTACGATCACTGCTGGGGCAGAAACGGTGCGATACGCACTTGCTATACGCAATGCGCAACGTCATTGAACCGGAACCATTCAATTCCGATATATTTAAACGTCGAGTGCAACAGCCCAGATCTCCGTTCCGTAGAGAAGGATTGAGTGGACCACACTCATCAGCATTTTCCTTTTACTGGCTCTAGGTTCTATCGTGTCAAGCATGAGTCTGGAAAGGTTCACCACTGCTGAACTTGCTTTATCAGCCGCTTTCTGCATTTGTTCCCAATGAGGCAGTTTCTGGTCCACGGTTTCTCTGAGGTATCGGACAGCTTTGGTAGTCTCCACAGTCTATCCGGTTATCTCGAACCTCAATAAGTCTCTATAGTGTCTTTGCCTCGTGAGAATAACTATTTCGGTCTGGCTGGCTGCCAATAAAGCCCATGCTCCTCAAGCGAATTGTTAACCAGCCTGGTGACATACGCTACCCTACGCTGAGCTTCCTCAGTATTCCTTGCCAATATCATTGCTGCAAGATCGTCTGCAAAACCAATCAGTACTCCATTGTACATTGCATTCCAGAGATCTGGTCCAAGTGCAGACCCCTGGGCTACCCTAGCAGTGATTTTTCTCCTTTGCTGGCCTTCAGTAGACTCGAACAGTAACTCCCTGTTATGAAGGTGATCCCTAATCACCCTTAGCAGATACGCCGGCACCCTGAATCGATGCTCAAATGCATCCAGGATGTCAACCCACCTCGCTGTGTTGAAGGCGTTCTTCACATCCAGAGTGACTAGCACACAGGAATTTCTCGTCATATGGTTACCCTGCCATGCCCTTTCAGTCTCGGAGATAACGTCTCCCATGGCTCCAATGGTCCAGTGTTTCTTGCGGAACCCATGTTGGTTCTTAGACAGCCCGCCTGCTTCTTCAATAGCGAAGCGTATCCGCGCTCGTAATAACTTCTCTTAGACCTTGCCTGCGTTATCCAACATGATAAACGGTCTGATAGACGAGCGAGTGATGGTTGGACCCTTACCCTTGTCGAGCAGAACCAATCTCTGCACCTTCCATCCCTTCGGGAAGGCACCAGTCAAAAGGCATACATTGTACATATTTAGAAGTACAAATGGGTACTCACTTGCAATCAATTTAAGGATCTCCACGGGAATCCCATTTGGACCCGGAGCCTTGTGATTGCCTGCTTCGTCCAGAAGTGAAATCTATCCTTTCTTCTTGCTGCATTTTATCACCTTCGTTAATGTCTTCTTGGCCAGAAGATACATTTTCTCGGCATCACAGACGTTCGCGTGACCCCTTTTTCGTTGGGCCTTCCTGCGCTTAGCCAGTGCCTGTCTGCGAAGATAAGCGATTTCGTCGTTCCACCAGTAGTTTTTCTCCATTTGCCGGTGTCTTGATTTTTTGGGCATTGACCTGTCGCATGCCTAGTCATCAGACTTATGGTCTGTTCGACCATGTTTTCAGTCATCTTTGGCGATGCCTTTGTGGGACGCACAGCCTCCTTGGTAAGTCTGCCCGCTTTGGCGAGCGTTTCGAGTACTGCCGATCGTTTGATCTTCGCGACATTCCATCCGTTGATCCTTGTGGAACCAGAGTGAGTTCTTCTTCCTGGGTTTGACCCAACCCAGAACTTGATGTACTGTTGGTCTCTCCCAGTGAGTTCCTCAATGATCTGCCATCCACGTATCAGTGCTAAAGCACCCGCAGATGCTAAAGTGATGTCGATGATGGTACCTCGGCAGCCACTGCGACTAAATGTTGCAACCGTACCCTTATTGAGGGTCGTTAGGTCCAACCTGGCCACCATCTCTACCACCCTACCGCCTCTGTTGCAGGTCCATGACATGCCCCATTCGACCGCTTTTGCATTGAAGTCATCAGCTAAGATGACTTCTCTATCAAACTCCTGAATGCAGTCCTCTAGTTCGTCGAGCTTCCTACAGAACTCGGCGATTCCCTCGTTTGGTGAAAGGTATACGCTCACGTAGGTGGTGTTTCCACTCCTAACCCTGATGCAGCCATCGCCCTTGCTCATATCGACTACTAGGTTCATGGTTGTGTTCTTTATCTATATCGCTGCAGTATCAGTGTTATCCGCGTACCAATTACGCCCGCCCATTCCATAATACTGCTCCGAAATAATGAGCATCTCAGCCTTGTGTTCTGTCGCGATGCGTGTTAGAAAATCACAGGCAAGTCTGCTCCTACTCAGGTTTCCCTGAATAATCGCCGCCATTATTGTTTGTTCCTTCGAGACTCGTCATACACCCAGCACCTGGAGGATCCCGGGTTGTGATCGGTTTTTATATTGCTATCTATCCGCTCAGCGCATAGATAGCAATGTGGTTTCTCATTGCAGGTCAAAAACAGATGCCCCTCCTTGCCACACCTCCAACAGGCCAAAGCCATGACAGCGGAAACATCGTGTATCTAACGAGCTATGTCGTACACGACAGCTGACCCATCCAATCCTGATGTGGCCTGCCTCTTCCAGCTTCTTAGCAATGCTTTCATCGTATTCGATGAAGGCCATCCTGCATCCCCATCGACTTGGTTTCGACAGGTTGATTTTCAGCTCGCCACTTGAATTGCGCCCATGAAGTTTACTTAGGACATCCCTGATTTCTTGCTCGTCGGTTGCAGAGTCCAGATCCCTGATGTCCAAGCTGGCTCTAGGCACAAGCTGTCGTACCTGACCATCCTCTCCTACAGCAGCTGTCAGGGCCTCACTAAATTTAGCTCTGGTTTCTACACTTGCACCCAGTTCGAGACAAGTACATCACCTGTCATTATCTCCCTTATGCCTTTGCCTGTAACTCCCATTTCATCAGGCTTCACGTTTCTGCGGATCGTTTTCAAGACGTCCGTATATTTTTTCCCTGTCGCAGGCTTAATTAAGACTGCGTCTGGGCGGGTGCGTACATTTTTAATCCCTGCTGGCTTAGCGGTTAGCGCTGCACCCTTTGCACCTACTGGCTGTGCGCCTATTTCACCAGCGACTAACCATTGATTTTTCCGCTTGCGCCTCTTTTGCTCCGTCCACTCGGGAGCTCATCCAGCTAGTTGAATTTTCTTGATAGGAGGCGGCACCAAGCCTCCACCAGGGCTGGGCGTACCCTCTGCTGTCCTTGTCTTGGTACGCTGGTCCATTGGTGTGTTAGCCTGTCCCTTCGTGAGCTTGCCTGGCTGTGGTAGATCCGGATGGGATTTATTCAGGTTTTCCCTGAGATTTTACAGAATGTGACAGACTTTTTTAAGACCTCCTCTTATCGGCAAGTCCAGGTTTCTCCTTCCCTTGGCATGCACATTCATCGCATTCACAGCTATTGCGAGTTCGTCCAGCAAGTGGCTCATCGTCAGATTTCGACTTTGTTCGGTTCCAAGCAAGCTAACAGTTGCATCCGCTACCACCTTGTTTGCCACCTTGTTGTGCTCCATGTTCGTGTCCATGGCAATACGTTGTTCTTTTCTTTGCTCTTCTGTTATTGAATTCGCCATAAGTATTTGATCCAGAGCTTCGTGCGTGGAGGGGCGGGCCAAAAAAACTGGGAACGGGTATACCCTCGGACCACAGTCCTACCCCAGTTCCCTGGGGCTCATCCTTCGTATAACCGATAACGGAACGCACGGAGACGGACCGGACTCGCCCGGAGAACTGCTGATTCCGACCTCTGCAGCCGCCACGCACTTCCTGATCAGGGACCGAAGGGGCTGGATTCCTGATAACCGACTGCAACTTATACATCGGCAGAGCAAGCTCACAGCAGCTTCATCCCCGTTTCCGGTTCGAAGCACAGCGTCTACATGTTTGTGCACGTTCTCCATTGTTTTTCCATATAACGCATTATTAATTAATTTAAGAAGGTTCTTCTCAAATTCGTTACAAGATTTTGCTCTCATTGAAGCTCTGAAATCTATGCAGGATTTTAGACAATGCCATTGATTGAATTTAAGAATCTGGATGGGCCCGCCCTCTATATTTACCCGTTAAATGGCAGTGATAGCGAACTTTTGTTTCTTTCGGTGCTATTTTCTTCTCGCAAATGTGGCACACAGTCGCTTCCTTGAAGAAAGACTTTTGCTCACGAGTAAGATCATCCATAGGAATTGGGCATAGGAAGACGGTTTCATCAACCAATTTCTCCAATTCCTTGGCGAACCACTTTGCAGGGTCTGCATCTTCAGGGCAAGAATGATAGTCAGGTAGAGAATCGTCACAGCTGCATTTCAAATAATATCATATACTGAAGATTTCATGGTGTTGGAAAACTTCAATACAGGAATTTCTCAGCCGGTTTAAGCAACCATTCACTGTCTGCATAGACTATGAATGGGACCTTTTCATTATTGTTGTAATTTTCAAATTCTACAAAGTTATTGCCAGGTTTAGGTAGATTAATTTTGTAATGGTTTAGGGTCTTACAATCTTCTTTCCGGCTGGACAATTTTTCTTCACTCGTAAAATAGTGGAAGTTATAATGGAAGTTATAAAAACCTTGATCGTTGTCGTCGTAGTCGTCGTCATTATCAAGACTCTCGTCAATGTAATGGTCTTGAACATGAAGAAGGTTAACATGTTGTTCGCTCTTTTCAGATGTTAGATGTAGAGAGCCAAAATTATAATTAACCTTTCTTTTGTTCAGACCATACACGTTTACAGATATGTCATTTAGTTTTTCAAAATTGTGTATATTTTTCACAGTTACGGGAAAGTTTATTCCGCTAAAATCTAATTTATCTTTATACTGTGTATAGTTTGACACACGATCACACGATCGCGACATACGAAGATGGATACAACGCCGAGAACACTGCCCATTTGAAACATTCGTTGTCATTATTCTGTACATTGATACAAGCGTGTTTCTTTTTAATTGTTAGCGGTAAATCGATATAAAGACTGGCTCGCATAGTGTTGTATTTGTTAATATTAATATCTAATTTCATAATCGAGTGTAATTTCCATTCAGAATCAGTTTCTTGTAAATCTTTAAGTTTCTTCAGAATTGGTTGTTTCACTTTATCATTGAACCAGGCATCTAATACTGTTGTTGAATAAAGTTCTTTTGCCTTAGACTGAAATGTTTTCAGTTCTATCTTTTCATCATCGTTGACAACTCTCTTTCTAGCACCTGATTCGGCGTACACTTTTGTAAAACCAAACTTATTCAACGCCTCTATTAGATCCTTTTTAAATATAATGGACTCATTAATATCCTTATGAACTATATTTACAATTACTTCTGTTTGAAGTCGGCGCTTAAACGCTGGGTCACAATCAACCCATCTTACACGATCATTAAGAAGATCTCTCATACCTGTTTGACGATATTTACAGATTTTTGTCGTTCAGCTGACGATATACATATATTTCGATGTGAATTATTTGCACTTCTTGAAATATCATCACACTCAATTATCCATCATTGGATGCTGGTGAGCACTCCATGTTTTCCTCTCAGGGTCTGAAGCAGGTCCACAGACTTCTCGAGGTTTGGAATTAGCTTAGCCCATTTTTCAAGCAGCGCTGAAGCCTCCATCTCTGCTCATCACCTAAGTAGATGGAGGAATGGTTAAACTTTAATTATTTCTCCGCTTTTATAGACCAATACCCGCAGCACCACCACCGTTACCCCCACTCTAAATTGGAGTCGGCGCAAAAGGAACATGCAAAAAGCCATTCACTAACACTACAAGTGAAAAGCCATGCACGAATTCTACAAGCAGAAAGCCATGCATTGATACTACCATGCACTATAAGTAATAAAGCCATGCAAAATATCATGCACTAATGCTACAAGCAAAAAAGACATGCAAATATAAATTGAGCACATACCTTGAGTTCTCTCCGGAACCTGGTGTACCGTCTTCTGGATTGCTCGATGAGACTTGCATCGAGCGATGCGATGGAATGATCAGCCTGCGTTTCTGCAAACCCTTTTATAGGACGCTGACCCCACTCTTCAATACCCCACTTCAATTCAGAGTCTGCGAAATGAAGATATATTCTATTGCGCATGTATCACATCTTTGAGAAAATCTAACCACGGAGCTACACTCGTTGCATGATGCTGATTATCGACATGTGACAGTGGTGCAATCCATTGGCAAGTGGTACAAGCTAATGTACAGTCTGCTGCCAGTGGCACCATCGGCTGGCCACATTAGAAATCTGCATTACCAACCGTGGGTAATACCCGACTTGAAATGGTAGCGCCATCTGTTGGATGCATTAGGAACCTGCATTATCGAATGCCGGTAACTTGTGACTGTAGCTCCATCTGATTTCCACATTAATTAAATGAATATATATTAGTTTAGGAATTATAAAAATACACTAAAGCAAAGCGACATGCAAAATCAAAGCGATATGCAAAAAGCAAAGCGACATGCAAGCAATCTACACTACAGCGAATCGAAATGCATAATAGTTAAGGAATTTACCTCCAGTTCGTACTCCATCTCTCTGACACGAGCTCTGTCAAGTCACGGTTGGATCTGCCGCTGGGTCTCACAGGACGCTTTATATAATACTCCGAGTGTACACATACCCCGGGGCGTGGTGCCCCCACTTCGAGAAGGAACTTAGGTTGGAGCGCGTAGAAGGACCTCTCGATCGGCTGCCAGTGGCACCATCTGTTTGCCGCATTAGAAATCTGCATTACCAACCGTGGGTAATACCCGACTTGCGACGGTAGTGCCATCTGCTGCCTGCATTAGGAATCTGCATTATCGACCGAGGATAGTGCCGGATGCCGGTAACTTAGCATGGAACACAACCTGCTCGGTCGGTAAGTGGTCCAGAACCCGCTTTGCTATACTACTAAAGAGCGACTTCGTTGTCCCTCTTTTCCTCCTACTTCAATCTGTTCGTCTGTAAAGCTGACCGAAACTTGTATTTTTCTTGCTTCAACTGTTTTTTGATCGCACTTTTCCTGGACATTGTTGATTTTTCGACTCTTGCTCTAGGTACCTCACATGGGAGTGCCACCACTATGATGTCGTGTATCTCCACGCGCATTAGTGACACTAGCGGTCACAAGTATCAGTCACCGTCCACATACATATAATCGCACGCTTAAATCCGCTGAAAAATCGCACTCGCTAGGGATTCAAACCCTACTTAAATTACCTAACCCGTATGTACCTCGCGTTTCCGATGCGTTTTTGCTGAAAAAGCCAGAGTCACCTTAGGAATACATCCATTATTTGTATACTTTAAATATATGATGAGAAGATGGGTTTTGAAAATTGTAAGTTGTAAAGGGTATTGCTGGGTAAGCATGCAAAAAATACCCTCAAAGGGAATCAAATGTTAAGTCAGCCATTTGAAAGCATACAATGAAAAGTTTTTTTTTTAAATATCAAACCGTTAGCCGCCATATTGGATGCGTGTTTTGTTCGAAAAATTTTTTGCGTGGAGTTCAAACTCAAAAAAATATACAAATTTTTTTTAAAAACTTTTGTGTGTGTTAAAACTCAAGTATATATATATATATATATATATA
>CAKNXH010062244.1:107595-123858 GCA_932178445.1 Andricus quercusramuli
GGTGCAGTTGTTGTCGCCCCTACCTCGTCTTTCTTCGGCGTTGAGGACGCTCCTGCCGTATTGCGCGTCCTCGGCTTCTTCCTTATTGGTTTAGAGGACCCTGCCTCAACGGGGTTCAGTATGGGCTCCCTCTCTCACATCCCAAGATGGGTGGAGGAAGCTTCCACGGCTTTGTCAGTCTGAGTCCCCGTTTGACTCGTGCCCTTCTTCTTCTGCCTTACCTTCCTTCTTCCCCCTATCCTCCCCTTTTTGCTAGCGGCCCATCCGGCTTCTACTGGCACAAATGAGAACCTGTACTGGACTCTAAATATAGCACCAGAGAGGTCCTGCGCCAGTTTTTTTACTGCCTCAAGTCCATGCTTGATTGGCATGAACATATTTTTTTTCGTGTCTGAAAAATCCTGCATCTCCTGAAATGCGTCCTGCATCTTTCCAAATTAGCTCTTAAGCGTCATTCATTTATTCCAACTACTGACAATAAACTTGACATCAAAAGGTACTCTAATGCCAAAGACGCATCTTTTATGCAATATTAATTTCTTGAATAACAGGTTTCGATTTCAGAGAAATGAAAAAAAATACTACTGGGAAAAATATTCTTCTATAGCAGCTTTAGCGCATGTTTAAAGACGGAAGAGTGAAGGGAATATATTGGTTAAGGAGATAAGCCAAGAAGGTGTCTCTGTCATTGGTCCGGATTTAGCGGATTCATCTGTTCATAAAAGAAGAGAAGGATTTGAAAAATATAGGTTTCTGTTTTTTTCACGTACACTTTCGCAAATTTTTACTGGGTTTTACTCGTTTTTTTGAGGTTAGGAAGAAACTGTGATGTTATATCTAAATTCTAGCACCGCATTCGTGTTTATAAGGACAAAATACGTTTAAAAACTTATATAGCGCTTTAAATATGGACTAAATTTTAACTTAGGTGCGTCTTTAAATTTTTCCACAGAAATTGAGAGCTCTCAGGCGCGATATTGGAGCCGCCATATTGGATGTTGCAAAGGCGCACTCAACATTTGAAAGTAGACCTCCTTAGCTTTGAAATGAGCCATAGGTGGATTTTTTTAACTATCCCAAATTTTGGGCATAGCACTGATCCGGTTGACATGGAACGTCATATATATATATATATATATCGGTTTTGGTTCCTTGGGAATCAAACCGAAAGGCCTATGACAAAGCTACTGAACGCGTCCTCCGGTTGCGGATAGAGGGTCCCTGTACCAAGGGTTTCTGCTGAATATGGTTACAATAATGAATAAGCAGTCGTGGACAATTGTCCAGTGATGGTTCCGAAGGAATAACCCCATGAGCGAAGGCGTCAACACCGTGCTGAAAGCTGAATGACACCTGTGTGAGGTGTCTCAAACGGTGACCTGAGATACCGGGCGAACTCTCAGAGTATCAGCCTTATCCTTGCACGCTGGGCTCTACAAGGATGGACGAACCCTTTCCCTAGCTGCTCGTGGGAACAATAATGACAACACCAAACATAGTAGTAGTAAGTGCGGTTCAAAACAATCGAACGTGCAGGGCTCCCGACAATGGGTCGGACAACAATGCTGACTACCGTAGAGTTGGGGGAGTCAATCAAGACGGATTCAATGGATTTGACCGGCGAAATCTCAATACTTTTGGGTGGACGAATTGACTCAATAACGACCTGCTAGAGTGCTACGATATCAGTATGGCCCCCGAGCGAGAAGGTTACATGGCACGACTGCAGGTTCTGTGGTGCGAGAAACACCTAGAGATCTCGCACATTTCGCGTCAACGTATGCGAAACCATGCCAAACAACTCCGAAGAAGGGGCTATGTAAGCGGAGCGCCTACTCTACCGCAGCCTGAACAAGCTGGCAACAGAGAAAGAGTGGCGATACTGAGACCAACCGCGAAGAGGCATCCAACAGACTGCTTCAGGACTCGGAGAAACATCAACATTAAGGTTTCTCCCAAGCCCAAAGATCTGACTGAACTTGATGGTGAGCTTCGTGGGGATTTTTTCGAAGAATCCGACCTCTGGACTATCAATTGTGGTGTGTACAATGCAGCGAGAACATTGGCAGATGCAAACTGTAAACAAAATCAACGGTTGATCATAAGACCAAAAGACGAATGCATCAACTCAGCAGAAAGATAGGCTGGGCAAGAGACTATGCGTCCCGCATTCAGTGTGTGATTGACTACATAACATCTGGCAGGACTTTCACTGCCAAGGTACGAAAGTTCGCGCGCGAACTGCGGATCCGTCATCACACAATCAACAGGGTCAAAGCTACTGACCATCATGCAGCATATTGTTGACAGAATACGAGTACTATCTAACGCTAAGAGAAGTCTAGAGCGGAGGGAGAGGTGGGTCAGAGAAAATCAACAGTTTTTGTCTGACCCATCTTGACTCTTCCAAGACCCTTCAGTTACTGTCGACCATCCGCCCAAACCAGAGGAGGTTGAAGCATTTTGGAGAGAAGTCTACGAGGTCCACCATCAACTTCAAGAAGACTCAAAGACCATAAATAGCTTCAAGGAGCTGTGCAATGCCCTCATAACAGCTGAGGAGGAATGCCCACCTATCACTACCGAGGAAGTGAAAAACGTATTAAGAGGCATGAAGAACTATTCCGCTCCCGGTCCAGATGGTATCAATTGAACCTGTGTGGCGAGAAATTTATGAACAACGCGGCTCAAAGAAAGGCGGAGCAGGATGTCGGGAGAACCTGCTCATCGATAGATGTGTTTGTAAAGACGCAGCATCCTATCAAAGATTCCTATCGATGGCCTGGATTGATTACCGGGAAGCTTTCGATTCAACTTCCCATAGACTTATCATCTGTCTGTTGGAAAGCTTAAAGGTTCATCCACCCATCGTCAGGTACATAGAGAGATTAATGCCGCTTTGGAAAACCAGATTTACTATCTAATCTGGAGAACATCGTGTGATCACTAACAGTGTCACCTTTCAGAGAAGTGTGTTTCAGGGCGACACCATGAGCCCTCTTCTCTTTTGCCTTACATTATTGCCACTGTCTCTCGCACTTCGCCATTCCGAAGGGTACCTCTGTGGCCAACCTGTAGATCGAAAGCATAAGGTCACTCATGTATTTTGCATGGACGATCTCAAGATCTATGCTAAAAATAAAGAGAAAGTACATCAAGCTCTAAAAATTGTCAAAGGTTACACTCAAAAGATTGGAATGTAGTTCGGTTTAGAGATATGCGCCACGGTTCATTTGAACAAAGGAAAACTTAATTGCATCCACGAAGACCCTGAGCTCGTCGACAGAAGCGCTATACGATACCTTAGCGCTAGAGAAACCTATACATACCTGGGCGTGCCACAGAGCAGATACAAACGTCTCATTCGGCAGATTTGGTCTCCCGAACTGTCGGCTAAGAACGAAGTTTCTGCAACGAACATGTTGACCATCCCGGTAGTACTCCATTCATTTGGAGTGGTTCCATGGATGAAGGACGAGCTTAGATCCCCTGATATCGGGACGCGTAAGGTTTTGCACATGAAGAAAATCATGCACCTTAAGTCTTCTGTTCCGCCACTTTATATCTCACGCCGCCTAGGTGGTCGCGGAATACTGAAACTTGAATGTCTCCACAACAGGATTACTCTGGGTACAGCACATATAGTTTCAAATGGACAAGGCCCTCTTCTCAAAATGGTCAGGAAACATGAAGAAGCGGTCAAAGGGGCGTTTTTGTACAAAGCAGCGAAGGAGGCTGCTGAGACGCTCGGCCTTGACTTAAATACCGGGGGTGAGCAAAATGCATCAAATCTTATCCATCTTGAATATTCACTCCTGCAGGCCCGGATCAAGAAAGCACAGGAGAAAAACTTCCGCGAAGAGCTCCTCGACAAGAAGATGCACGGCATCTTCCATAGAAATGTGGAGAATCAGTCGATGTCGTATGAGCTAACGTATGCTTTCCTTAAGTCATCCGGATTGAAGTCGGGCACGAAGGGTTTCATTTTGGCATGTCAAGACGGTGTCATTTCCACTCTAGCATACCGTCGCCACATTTTGAGCTAAGATATTCCCTATGATAGCTGCAGAGCGTGTTATGCACACCCTGAGCACCTAGGACACATACTATCTAGTTGTCCAACGCATGCGGGAACGACCTACATCCAAAGGCGCAATGCGGCACTAAGAGTGCTTTATTACCATCTCTGTCACTCTTACAGAATTTGCCCAAATACCGCTCCGCTAAACGCTCCTAGGGAAATAGGGTCAATTGTCGAAAATGAGAGGTGCCGTATATACTACATCATCATATTCTTGACAATTGTTTCTGTTGCGCAATCGAGGCCTGACATAGTTCTCCTTGACTTCGAGAAACGAACTATGTTCGTTATTGAATTTCCGGCACCAGCTGACCAAAACGTCACAGCCAAGAAGAAAGAAAACAAAGAGAGGTATAAAGATCTTATAGGGGAGTTGCGACGGTTAGACCCCGAATATTCTGTTAAGCTAATCGTCCTAATCATCGGCGCTCGTGCAGGTGCCACAGTTTCACTGTTTAATAGCCTGAAAAGCATCTCTGTGTGTCTACAAAATGCTGAGACACTTGCGGGGAGAATGCAGAAGGCAGTCATCCTTGGGTCGCTCCGTGTGCTCAGGGTTCGCGAAATATTTGCCGGATCGTCGAATTAAGTCCAACGCAGACTGTAGCCGCCTATCTCACGGTCGTGAGACGTGGTTAGTAGTGAACAAATATCTAAAAACATGGTGCATCGTCACCCTCGAAAAATGTTTTAATTGTTGGCAATGCCTAAACAATTTTTGGCATTGCTTGAATCCCACATGGAACAAATTTTAAAACGCACTGTAGTGCTGCGTGTTTCAAGCATTAAATTCCGATTGTAAGCGATTGATTATTTACTATTATCGTTTCATTGTTTAATCTCTTTTAACTAAATTTATATGATAAGGAATTGGCTATTTGAACTGTTTTCTTTCATTTCGCATTTCTCAAAAGATTAGTTGGTTGAAGGGTACAGCACTTTTGAAAGGAATCTAAAGGGTATAGTTGTGATCGGCAAGTTTCTTTCTGTATCTATGTGGGCGTTCTGTATCCATGCACTCTCCGTGTTTCTCGGTTGATCGAAGCTCGGAGTGCAGGCGGCCAATCGTTAAAGCACAATGTCGCGTTTTGGCAAAACAGATACAAAATTGAACAAGGCTTTGCTGCGGGTTAGAATAAAAAATTCAATTTATAGTTTAAAAACAAATTAAAATCATCCTTCCAAGATATTAAGTTTATGGGTACACAAAGTTTGATGTGAAAAGTATAATCAACATAAAATTTTTTTGATCTAACAAAATTATTTCCTTCCGAAAAAATCAAACTTAAGAATAGCGATTCAATAAATCTCACAAAAAATGAAAAATTGACGAGTTTTTCACTTCTAAAATTATTATAATAATCTCGACAAATTTTCATTGTTATTCCCTTTTAATAGATTCTTCAAGTTTTTGTAATTTTCTCGATTTGATAAATTTGAAAATATAGATGTATTAGTAGTGCAGTGTTCAATTTATATTATACACATATGTGCGAGGAATAAGAAATTAAATATTAACGTTTGCACACCTGGATAAATTAAATTTTAGTAAATGAGATAAAAAAGGTTTTCATTTTGGCTGAAGCTTTTTTTGATTTCCTAGAAAATGTTGATGTATATTTGACAAAAACAATTACAATGTAGTAAATAAAATGTGTTAAGTTGTAAAAAAAAATTGCAGTCAAACAACTCTTTTAAAATTATTGTTTAGCGACGTAGGTTTAATGGATTTTTCAAAACTATTCTTTTGCATAAAAAATACACTTAAAATAATTGTTTGTATGAAAGAAATTCTTTCCAGCAATACAATTTTCTGTTATTCTAAGGAAATATATCAGTGAGAGTAAAATTTTTTTCTTCGAAATCGACGAACATTTGAGGAAAAAATTATCACTGTAATAAAAAACACATTTATCTCACTAAATATGATACAATCATAATACAATATAATCACAATTCACTATTTTGCAAAAACGTGACGTATCCCTTCAAACTATTGAAAACTGGCGCGGTGACAGCCATCTTGCGAACCAGCAGTGGCCACCTAGGGACATTTGATATCCGCGCAAAGTAATCAGAACGGTTGGCCGCCTGCACTCCGAGCTCCGATCAACCGAGAAATCCGGACAGTGCACTGATACAGAGCGCCCATGTAGATACAGGGTTAGAAGGAACTAGTTATAGTTAACGTTACATCACGAAAAATGTAACTATTTATCGTTATCGTTACCGATTCAAAATGTAACTTTTTCTTAGTTGCATTTGTCAAAAGGACGGGCAGTCCAGCTGGGCACGGCGAATCGTGCATATCGGGGAACTCTTCCCCCGGGAAGGATCTCGCACCTATACTTGCCATTCTTAAGTTAGTCTCGTAGATGAGAGTTGCCAATCGACAGGAGCACTTGTGATTCTCAATTCTGAAAGCCGTAGAAATATCAATCAACGGGTGCACCCCTGGTTTCCATTTCGCGCATTACCGACGTAAACGACATTACCGACCTTACAAATGCGTGTACGATTTCTGTAACGAACAGGCGCACTTGTCATTACAAAAATCCAAACATAAAGGTTAACTGACAGGAGCACCGGTAGTTACCATTTATCACCATTACCGACGTTACCGACATTACCGACCTTACAAATGCGTGTACGATTTCTGTGGTGTACAGGCGCACTTGTCGTTACAAAAATCCAAACATAAAGGTTAACTGACAGGAACTGACAGTAGTTACCATTTATCACCATTTCCGACTTTACCGACATTCAGCATTAGGGGAAAACAACGAGACGAACACCGCCGACCAGACCGTTCCACCTCGCCTTAGGATTCATGAAGAATTCCCTGATATTTGGGAAGAACGCAAAGTAGTGACAGCATCTACCAAAATCCAGGATCACATGAGAAAACGGAACTGTCAGTGATCAATGGTCAAATGGCGATGTCAACAAGGCCGAGAGCAACTACTCGGCTACAGAATTAGAATGTCTTGCCATCAACTGGGGCATCTGGAAGATGAGGGACTGCCTCGAGGGATACCATTTTACCGTCCTTATCGATCATTTATTGTTAAAATGGCTAGATGAAATTGACAACCCATCAGGACGTCTAGCTAGATGGGCTATGGAACTCAGCCAGTGGAATTTCGAAATCATATACCGCCGAGGAGCCGACAACGTAATAGCCGACACCCTATCAAGGCAACCCCACGAAACTTGCGCTGTCCGGAAAAAGGAGGATCAAGACTGGTACCAAAAGCGTTGCAAAGCGTTACAGATAACCCCGCTGAAAATCCAGAGTATTGCATCCGCAATAACCGTCTCTACCGTCATATGCTGCATACTCTGGACTTTAACGACTACGTCGAAGGAAAACAGTGGAAGATCTGCGTACCACGTTGCGATCAGCAAAGAGTGCTTCGAGAAGTACCTTGGAGTAGCTAAAACTCTCGCTCCCCTTGCCAGGCATTACTATTGACCAGGAATGTTAAGAATGGATGCTCAGCACGTCCGAAATTGCGAGAGCTGCCAAAAATTCAAGGCCCAACAACAGGCCCCCGCTGGCACAATGCACGCCACCAACGTCGAAGGACCGTGGGAGATGGTCTTCATCGATCTCATTGGACCATTACCTCGAACCACCGATGGAAATACTTGGCTCCTGGTCATGCAAGACCGTTTCATCAAGTGGGTAGAAGTCCGCCCCTTAAGAAAGGCAACTAGCCAAGCAATTGCAAACGGCATCAAGGACCAGATCTGCCTTCTTCACAGTTGCCCAATCACCATAATATTGGACAACGGTCGCCAATTCATAGGCAAGGAAGTGAAGGCTCTAATACAGGACCTGCATATTACCCACCGCTTAGCACCACCGTATTCACCGCAGTGCAATCTTGTCGAATGAACAAATAGGGTCATTAAAACCATGATCGCTCAAAATATCAAGAAGTCTCAGAAGACATGGGACCATCATCTTCCTGAGCTCCAGTTTGCCTACAACACAGCAACCAGCGCTTCCACTGGATTCTCACCGGCCTACTTAAACTACTGCAGGGAACTACACACACCTGGCAGCCTCGCTGATGAAACCGCATTACCCGCCAGAGAGAAACATCATCACCGCCTTGACAAACTGCAGGCTACTATCGAACTCGCCCGAAGCCAGATAGCAAGAAGTTTCCAAAAGCAGCAGGGCCTTTACAACTTATGAGGGAGAGAATGGGCTCCTGAGATCGACGACCAGGTACTTAAAAAGACGAATCACCTGTCCAATAAAATTGGCAATATTAATGCCAAACTCGCTGAAAAATTCGAGGGCTCATTCATCGTAATAAAGAAAATCTCAAGCGTGATATTCGACTCAAAAAGCGAGAAGGGAGCTCTGAATCGACACATACACGTGAAGGACCTGATACCCTTCAGGGAGGACCCCCACCAGCTAAACTCCCACCGTCAGGCCCCTCAACATCAAGACCAGTAGTCGACACCAACCGCTACCGACTGCCAGCTGGCCAGTGTTAGTCCAACTGAGCCATCGGCAACATGGACACCGGAATTGCAAAACTCGAACGAGAGCTCGAAATGGACGGGTTTGCGAAGTTCCGGGAGATCGGGCCCACATACAACGACGTAGAGCCAACAGCCGTCTGCTCAGGCCATCACGCGCTCGGTTTTACCAACGTCAAAAGACCGGGCGAATACCACCAAGCACCCGACAACTAAGACTCGACCAGGACGAGCACCCATTACAAACCAACCAGCCCAAGACACCGCTCCTGACCAGCCCAATCAACCGACTCAGCCCAACAAACGGGCCAAAGCCGCTCAGCCCGGCGAGAACACCCAGCCTGAGCCACTTTCGACAGCATCACCTCTCAAGATCCACAACCTGGAGAAAACCGCTGAGCCCGTCATCCCGGCTCCAAGAGCACCTGCAATTGTTCCGGAGATCAGCATCGTCGAAAGAACCCACATCGTGGACAACTTCGCCGGACAAGTAACCTTCTAGGTGCCCCTAGGCACACTCCGCTGACGAGGCCGTCACGCAGGCCGACGGCCAGCTGGGCACGGCGAGCCGTGCATGTCGGGGAGCTCGTGCCCAGGGAAGACTCTCGCGCTCTCCCTATCAATAGGCGCACCTATGGTAGTGGGAGTACCGGCAAGAATCCCAAGGAATAGCAGCACCTATACTTGCCATTCTTAAGTTAGTCTCGTAGATGAGAATTGCCAATCACCAGGAGCACTTGTGATTGTCAATTCTGAAAGCCGTCGAAATATCAATTAACGGGCGCACCCGTGGTTTCCATTTCGCGCATTACCGACGTTACCGACATAACCGACCTTACAAATGCGTGTACGATTTCTGTAGCGAACAGGGACACTTGTCGTTACAAAAATCCAAACATAAAGGTTAACTGACAGGAGCACCTGTAGTTACCATTTATCACCATTACCGACGTTACCGACATTACCGACCTTACAATTGCGCGTACGATTTCTGTAGCGAACAGACGCACTTGTCGTTACAAAAATCCAAACATAAAGGTTAATTGAAAGGAGCACCTGTAGGTACCATTTATCACCATTTCCGACTTTACCGACATTTAGCAAAATTCCGTTTGGAAGTACTAAAATAGGGAGTGATAAATTTGCACCCAACAGGCGCACCTGTGGATGCTAATTTGGCCGATATAAATGCTAATCTATAGGGGCACGTATGATTACCATTTTGTCATAGACTTACCGGTACATTACCGACATAACGACCGTACCGTATCATTCCCTACCTCCACCTCTCTTTCCACTATTACCGTACCGACCGTAGAGGGGAAGACTTAGGGCGCGGATAATTGTGAAACCGATGACTGTAATTTCAGGAACCGGAATAAATATAAGAGGGAACCCGATCCCTTTCTGCCCCTTTCTTCCTTTCTTCAACTTTCTTCAACTCTGAAATTATTTTTTTATTTCTTCATAAGTGTGTTTATAGATTTTAGATAATTTTGAATCCCAGGGTGGGAGAAAATTTCAATTTCTGTATATTAGGCAATACATTTCTATGGCTGCCCGCCACCATAATTTGAATAATCAAAATGAAAAAAGTAGTTGGAAAAACAATAAAATTGATTGATTGTCGTAAAAAAGACTTGTGCACTACATTTCGAAGTAACTGAAAAAATAACGATTTTTGTAGTTACTCTTACAGAAAAAAATCTAACTAGTTATAAATTGGTTACTTACTTATAAAATTAAAGTAGTTACCACTATCGTTACCAAAAAAAAGTAACTAGTTACAGTAACTAGTTAAAAGGAACTAGCTATTTCCCATCCTTGGGATGGTATATGATAAGCATGTATGTGTTAACACCGCTAGAATAAAGTTGCATTTTTAACAGTCAGTTTTCATTAATGTGAGACTAAATTCCAAAAAAGATTGTACCTATCTAAAAAAATATGGTAGTTATGGGGGTAAGAGAAAAAAAACGATATTTTCTCTAGAGCGGCTGATCTGATTTTAATGAAAGAAATATATCTAATGAGTTTCAATGCCACAATGTAATAATAAAATCACAGATTTTTTGTGTGATAAAACACCGGTCAAAAAAATATAAGAATATGCACGGGGAGGAATGGCGAGAGATCAATTCACGGAACTGCTCCTTGATTTTATAAATGGCTTTTGCCGTGAAACAAAAGCACGGATTTGTGATTTTCGATCTCGGACGTATCCGTGATTTTATTACTCTATAGCTTAGCGATATAATTAGTCGGAACTCCGTGATACAAAGTCACGATTTGGCTCGAGAACTAAGATCTCGGAACCTTTGCTTTTAAAGCAACAGTCTCGAAGTTTCAGTCATTAGGACACGCTCCTTTGACTCTCAGGTCTCGAATTCCATGCTTTTACATCATAGAGTCAGAGACATTAAAGCACGGATCCTAACATAACTTTATTTCACGAAGTCGGAGACTTAAAGTCGCAAACAACGAGAAATAAAATCATGTGCGCGGTGATTTATTTTCACTGCCACGACCATAAAAGAATCACGGGATTTGAAAATTTATATCTTGAATTTTGTGTCCTTATTTCACGTAGAAATTGTACCTCTAAAGTCACGCGCTTCCTTGAACTCAGATCTCATGATTTCTCTCCATATAAGTTTCAATTTTTTATTGGATGCACTTAAAGGACAATCAAAATTTTGTCGCTGAATCATCTTCATATACTTTAGGATAATATGTTTGAGTTTCAAAACGATCGTACCTAATTTTAAAAAATAATAATATTTTGAGAGCGTCATGTGCGGTGTGTTGAGCGCTGTATAGTAGGGTGTCCACAAAGAAGCTATGTACGAATGTGGTTAGTGGTACCCACCAGTATTGTCTGATTTCCGAAGAAAGTGGCTATCCTGAATGTGACGTATGCACTGATTTTCTATTTTCACCGCGCAATCTCCTTCCAGCATGCCCCAAAGACCACCCTTTATACATGGATCAGGTATTGCACTGAACATTGGTCTCAATTATTACTGCTTTGTACTTCATTAGAAATACTTTGTAATGGACATATTAAAAGTTAGATATATTTATTTCTTAATTATTAATTGTGTTAATCATTTTTATTTTTGTAAACAATTTTTGGTGATGACGTGAATGACTTGAAGTAATCGGGCAATAAGAAAATCGATACAGTCGATTAAATTTGCTGCTAATTCTCTTTTTGCAAATTTTTCGAAGACCTTTACCGAATTCTAGTATTTCTTGTACTTTTACCATCTGTTCTTAATTTTTTAACAATTCAAAGTTGTAAAAAGTTTTCGAACAAAATATAAAAATATCCTTCTCTGGGTCACATGATTCAATTAGTTTAAATCGAAAATGAACATGAAAAATCTACTTTATTTTGGATTGCTTAAACAATTTCTTACGGGCGAAATCTTATTTTTCACCGGAATAAGGCAAAAAAATTAAGTTTCATTGTACATGTTTCACCTAACTTCATCGAATTCTAAAATGTGTTTCATTTTTACTATGTGAATAATTTTTGTAACAATTTCCATTTGTGCATTTCACTTTGTTGATAAATATACATACTAAAACTTACGCGTAGAGATTTTCAATTTTAGCTAACTCGTTCATGTCAATCAAAGAAAGTAAGAGCTGGTTGCTTCTTGTTACTCAGAGAAGGAGTACATTTTTTATATTTTGTCGAAAAAAGTTGTTGAAACATATGTGAATTGATTTAAAAATTACGAATTAGTATGGAAATTACGAGGCGTACTATACTTCGATCAAGTTTGTTACAAAATTTGCAAAACAACTACGTTTATCTATCTTATTTCAGTCAAAAAATACATGACAATAATAAAAAATTGTTCAAACAATTAACAGCCCATTAAGTAGACTTTATTTATTCTTTATAAACTTATTATTTCATGTAATTGTGAGGATACTGGTAATTTGCGATAAAATGTAAAAATACAATTTTTAAGACAAATAATAATGGTATAAACAAGGATATACTTCCGGAAAGGTCACTCAAGAATATTGACTTCATACTTGGCCTAGGCATTCCTTTTAGACTCTAGTTGAACGCGCTGAAAGGATTTTTAGCGCAGATCAATATAAATTAGGTCATTAATAATTTTGACTTCTTTAAAAATTAGTTTTTTTTCAAAATCTCGAAAAATATTGATTTTGGAGAAAAAATGTTAGTTACGAAAGTTGTAGATCTCATCGAGAAATATATTTTTTATATACATACTATTTTTCTCGAACCAATATTTTTCAAGAAAAATTACAAAAATGAATTTTCAGATTCTTCATTAGAAAAGAGGGTGTTGGAAAAGGGGTCGGCCGCTGGAAAAGGGGTTCGGCGTGAGTGCGTGGAGAGGATGTGGTTCACATTCACTTACGCCGTGCCCACCCTCTTTTCCAACGGTAAAAAAAACCACGAGTCCTAATCTTGGGCCTTTTGAATAGCCCATATCCTCTACCACCACTCATGCTGACCCCTTTTCCAACGAAAAATTTGAAAATTAATTTTTGTCATTTTTCTCGAAAAATATTAAGCTAAGAGAAAAAGTATGAACATAAGAAATATGTGTTTCGATGGGATCTATAGCTTTTGTGTACGACATTTTTTTCCGAAATCAATATTTTTCGAAATTTTGGAAAAAGCTAATTATAAAAAATGTCTAAATTATTAATAACTTAATTTATGTCGATCTACGCTAAAAATCCTTCTAGTGCGTTGAACTAGGGTCTGAAAGGAAACCCTAAGCCAAGTATCAAGTCAATATCCTTGGGTGACCTTTTCGGAAGTATAACCTTAAACAATTAATAATTAATAAACAAATGAATGTAACTTTTTAATTCGTTCATTCGAAATGATCCTTAAAAAAAGCTACGAAAACATTAAGAACTGAGACCAATGATCCAAAGCATATATTTTTTGCATTTAAATCGATATAGCCATCCTCGAGAAAAAACGGGTTTTCAATTTTTCTTACTACCCCCACAAATTCCATGAACATTTTTTTTGTGATATAATCTTTTGGGAAATTTAATCTCACATTAATGACAGCTTATCGTAAAAATTGTAACTAGATCTTGGAGGGGACAGCATATCCATGGTTACCCTGCTACGTCCTTTTTCTCGCCAAGAACGCTTTTTAAAGCGATGTGCTACTCGCTTGAGGTCAAAGTAGGAGTACCGCGAAGCTTTGCTTAGGGTTCTGTGCACATCTCGCGAGAGCGCATTAGTAGTATAACAAGGACAGTTCTGGAACCGCTACGTAGTTCCAGCTGCCACCGACAGATGGCGCCACCAGTCAGTTCCCGATAGTTCTGGGACACTACTACTAGTTCCAGCTGCAACCGACAGACGGCGCCACCAGTCACTTCTCGACAGTTTTGGAACCGCTACATAGTTCCAGCTGCCACCGAAAGACGGCGCCACCAGCCAGTCACTATCAGCCGGTCAGTTACCATCAGTCGGTAAACCAGGTATTTGCATTACCATCAGCCGGCAAGGTAGTGATCTGCATTACCATCAGTCGGTAAGGTAGAAACCTGCATTACTGTCAGTCGGTAAAGTAGGGATCTACATTACCATCAGTCTGCAAGGTAGTGATCTGCATTACCATCAGTCGGCAATGTAGAAATCTCCCGTGGATCCATACCTCAGTCGATAATGTAGATCCCTACCTTACCGACCTAGACATCTCAATCTATCAACCAAGTAGTCAAACCCTATTAGTATGTAATTGGTATGAACTTCCGGTACAACTTCCTACAAATTTCTGGACAGGTCAAACTTCCGGAGCATACTTTCTAGAAGCGTAGATATTGGATGTAATTTCTGACGACACAACAGAAAATATCAATCGATATTCTTAACTTCTACGTAGAATGGTACATATTTAAAATTCAATGTGTCGAGCCTTACAGAAATTTATTTGCGGACGTGATCTATAATGATGTTTTATACATCAAAGTTTCTAGACGGTCTCCCGTATGACGAGTTATCCCTATATGTCTTCTAGGTCTAGAGACATCAACGCAGTTAATCATAACGACCACTCACTCTAATATCTAACGTTTGAAGAAGCAAGTGCGCGCAAAATTTGAATTCAATCTAAAGATGTGTGGCCTACGCTAATAGCAAGCGATATTTGGATCTCGATTTCAACCCAACGGCGCTTGTAGAAGTCCAGCGTTGAAAAGAATGATATCGAGCAACATTTTGGATTTTGAATGCAACCCAACGACGTTTAAAAATATCCAACGCTGGAAGGAACGAAATTCTTTTGCAGAAGGAAGTTAAACTTCGTCTTATATACATTCTGAGCAATATGAAAAGCGCGCGAAATTTAAATTCATCTATCCGTAAATTAAATCTGAGTAATATCAAAGTGCTTCAGGTGGATTACTGCGCATATATTCAAATTCAGTATACAGTTTTTTCCTTTTGAATCTTTATTCATTCTTATTATTCAAAAACTTGCAGTACACAAAATTCACAAAAGAAGATAATTATTGTACATATTTAAATTCAAAAAGATTACAGGGTCCTAAGAAGTAGCAAAAATATAGTTTTTCATTTTTGGTTGCTACCTCCATCTTCTCAAATATATTCTCACACATAGCATCCTCGGAAATTTTCATAATTCTGCTAGGTAGGAATACTGCAAACTGATTTTCCAGCTCAACCACAATCCTGGTACCGTACTTTGTTTGAACTTTGCGAAACTTGGAAACGGTATACTTCTTCTTTAGGGTAAGATCAGACAGTGGTTTCGTAGGTAGGTAGGTAGGTAAGACCCCATCCGTACGGCCAACTGAGTTGATCATTTTGAGATCTTTGTTCTCCAAAGACATTTTTTTTCTTTTCACTAGAACTTTCAACAGATGACTAACTTTACACTGTGTTCAATGATAGACTGAAGCGACTGAAACCTGACGCTCCTTTCGTACTGCATCACCCCTACTCTACTTACATTCTAGAAAGGTCGATTGAAGTTTCTGTGAGGTTCAGATATGTCATCTTTACCTGAATTTTAGAAATATATATATATATATATATATATATATATATATGTATAGACTGTACGTTGTCACCTCCGTGTAGTTGGCTCTACGTTCTCGCCTCCGCTATTTTCCGTGAAAATATTTGAAATTTATATGCATATATACGTTGAGGGGGGCCCTCTGATCAGGTTTCTCAAAAGAGGGGTAACAATTTCTCATTTTGAAATTTATATATATTTGTGATACTGGGTGTACGAAGTGACCTCCTCTATATATAAGGAAGCGCGTTAGACGTTATACGTTCTCACCTCAAGCGGTGTTGCCACGTCTGGGAGGTAGGAAATTTTACCTGGCGTCTATGTCTCTCAGGTATCTATGAGATCTGACAATTAAGTCATAATCAGAGAATGAAGCTTATTCGAAATATCATTGGTTTAGAAGAAATTATTTTGAAAAATGTTATTTATTATAATATATCGATTCAGAGATCTCTCGAAAATTTGTTTTTGGCTCTAGTTATGATTTGCTTGCAGTTTTTTTAATGCAGATTGCTTTTGATACATGAAAATCTACTTTATACTGACAATTAGATGTTCAAATGAATTTTTCAAACAATTTGCTATTGTTTTTAGCAATTTTCTCTTAGAATAGAG